>JASDQU010437448.1:5361-29555 GCA_032191745.1 Picea mariana | reverse complement strand
CAAATCATATTTGGATGATGAAATTGATGAGGTATTTTGGTTGAGGTACAAGTTGGGTACATGGTTGAGACAAGTAGTTGATGAGTTGGCACATACATGAGGTGTATAGTTGATGGTGTTCGTACATATTGATGTGTCATAGTTGATGAGTACTTGACACATGATTGATACATAATTGGTACATGGTTAGGAGGCAATTTTTAGTAGTATTGTTGACACATGGTTTATGGATGATGCAACATACTTGTATTATTAGAAGCACATATTGATCTTGGTGATAATTATGAGTTGTTGTGTTATGCTTGGTTGATGAACATATTTGAGAGTTGTCTTGGTAATTGATCTTGGTGAGTAGATCATATTTGGTTGATAACATTGATGAGATAGGTTGTTGTGATAGGTTGTTTGGACAAGTTGTTGTGACAGGTTATTTTTACAGGTTTGGTGCATGGTTGATGCACTTGTTCAAGGTACAGGTTGAGGTACAGGTTGGTGCATGGTTGATGCACTTGTTTATGGTACAGGTTGATTATAGGTTGTTTGGTACAGGTTGGTGCATGGTTTATGCACTTCTTTATGGTACAGATTGATTACAGTTCGAGGTACAGTTTGATGCATGGTTGATGCATGGTTCAGGTTATTGGTACAGGTTAATTGGTGCAGGTTTATTGGTATAGGTTTATAGCAGTATATCTCATAGTGATAGTGTGACAGTGGTTCCATCATTCTACTTATATGTCAAGTCAGTTGGATGGGGCAAGGATAGGTGGTTGTATCCAGAGAACATAGGGGGTTGTAGCCTCCTTCTAGTTGTAGCCGGAGAATAGGGGAGTTGGAGATTCCTTCAGGTTGTAGCCTGAGAAACAAAGGGGTTGGAGCCTCCTTCCATTTGTAGCAGGAAAAAAAGGAAGTTTTTTCTTCCAATGAATGTAATTCTTCAAGACATATAAGATAAAGCATTCTGTGGTTTTCTCCCGCTTTGGGTTTCCACGTAAAACACTAGTGTACTGTGTATGTGTATGATTGTTCATTGCTTATTTACTCTGTATTTATTGGATGATAATGATACATTGATATAACACTTGTATTATATGGTTAAAAAGGATTAAATTTTTTTATTACTAATTCGCCCCCCCTCTCAGTAATCTAACAATTGGTATCAGAGTCGGTTCCTTCAGGAAACAGTTTAACCACTGATCATGGATTATTCTGAGAATGGAGTACCAATGTTTAATGGTCAGAGTGGTTTTAAGTATGAGATGTGGAGCAGAAGGACATAAGTATTTTTACAGGCATAGGGACATTATATTTGGCTATCAATTGTTACAGGATATGATAGTTCAAAAAGGGAAAAGACTGCATCCAAGAAGGAATTGAAGAAGAATAACAAAATAGCAATGGATTTCATCTAGGAAGGATTACCTAATCCGGTATGAGAAAAGGTTTGTAAATGTTCATCAGCCAAAGAACTTTGGGATAAGTTACATGACATATATTCTTCACCCATCACAGATTCAGAAAATGTCAAACAAGATGTAGATACAAATAAATAAGAATTATGTTCACCGTATCAGGTAGATTCGGAAGATGAAGAGTACATAATCACCAGAGGTATGTTTTTTTTTTTAATTGTGAGAAACGTGGACATATTGAAATAGAATTCCATGAAGGAAATGAGACATAAAAACTAATTGAAAAGGAGGGCAATTATAAAGAATAATTGATTAGTTCTTTAGATGAACTAAGAGAAGAAAACAATTCACTCAAGAAAGAATTGATGAAACAAAAGGAAAGTGTTCACATTTTTTAAGAATCCCAACAGGTCATCGAGAACTTAAGAACTCAGCTAGAAGAAGCCAGAAAGATCAAAGAAAATATTGAATATGAAAAAAATTATCTGGAAACCAACATAGCAGCACAGAAGGAAGAAGCAGAAACGAGAGAGAAGATATTGACATATCATATTAAGGAAATAACTAATGATCTAAACCAGCTTGAGGCAGAGTTTGGTCAAGAAGAGAAAGGACTTGAAGAAGAAATAATCACAATAAAAATTCATCTTGAAGAAGAGAAAAGAATAGAAGAAGTCATGAAGTCTCAGATAATGAAGAAAGAAGAAGAGATTGAGAAGCTTGAAGAAGAAGTTGTCACATTGAGAAGTAAAATCATCAAGCTCAACAAGAGAATTGAAGAGACAGAAAGATCCACATCAGTTATAGAGAATGAAGAGAAGCACTCTATATTGCTAGAAAAGAAGAATGAAGAAAATAGAAAGAGTTATGCAGAAGTACTCAAAGGAAGGAATCATGGTCAACTAGAATCTAAGAAAACTATTGAAGGTACATCTTCAAGAAGACCATCCATGTTCAAGACACAAAGAAGATTCAATAATGATCATGATCAGTCAAGGGAAAAATTTAGAAGGATTGTGCCACAAAGAATATCATTCACTCCCAGGTATGCAAATTTATTTTATGGTAATTGTTTTTATTGTACTAACTTTGGACATAAGGTTGCAGATTGCAGCGATTATAAAATAAATTTTCAAGAAAGAAGTGTCTATGTGGTCGCACGTAACATTGAGTGTTACAAATGTCATAACTATGGACACATAGCCAGTGATTGTAGAAGCATGATTGATACTTACATGAAAGAGAGTACTGATATCATATATAAGAAAGTATGGATAAGAAAACAGGAAGAACAGGTGAACAAAGACCAGGTACTAGAGATCACAAGATTGGAAATAAAATGAGATGAAGAAAATTCTACAGAGAAAAGAAAATATGTCAAATACAGAAAGGTTTGGAAAATAACTGAAATATAGGAAGGTCGGGTAAATAAGGAACATGTTCAAGAGATTGTAATTTCAGGAATTGTAGTGAAACATGAATCCAAAGACAGAAAGAAAGAAGTCAGAGATCAGAGAGATAATTAATCTACCAATGAAGATGATGATGAATCTACCAATGAAGAATCATTGAAGATGATGATGAATACACATCAGAGAAGGAATTTTTCTGAGCCATCTAGTTTAGACGGTCCCAAGTAATATGAATATTAGACAGGGGGAGTCTATGTGATAGTTGTGATAGACTAAAGAACCATCCTTCGAGCAACTTGTAGATTTTGAGAAGATAGATTCAGAGCAATCAATTAGGAGAAGTATAGTTCGATAGATTAATAAAGACTTCATGATAGTATAGTGATAAATGGGTCATCATTATGGACAGTTTCACAAGTAGAGTCTTGGACAGTATGAACAGAGATGGATTTGTAAGAACACTTAGCAAGTTTCGACAGATATATGATAGTGACGAGAGAATGGATTCATAGATTGGTTCAGAGAGTGGTTCAAAGAAAAAGGAATATTATCATAATGGATGATAATTACACAGGAAATGGCTCGAGCAATGCTAATGGATTCCAAATTGACAGATATATTTTGGACAAAATACATCAATTCACATTCAAAACAGAGTAATGCTCATAAATAACAATGAAAAAACTCCCTACGAACTATGGAAAGGAAGCACAGACAACAACCTCTACATCATGGTAAGTCAAGGTAATATTTTATTAATTGAATTTTATGTTGATGATATATTTTTTGGTAGTGATGATGACAGGTTAAGCCAAAAATTTGCAAAAGATATGAAATATGAACTTGAAATGTCGTTACTTGGAGAACTATCCTTCTTTCTAGAACTTCAGATACATCAAAGCAATCAAGGAATTTTTATTTCTCAAACCAAGTATATCAGAGAAATGTTGAAGAGGTTTAGAATGGAAGAATGCAAACCAGTTATCACTCCCATGCAAACCAGTTGCAAGTTGAGCAAAGATGATGATTCGAAGTCTACAGATCAGAGGCAATATAGGTCAATGATTGGCATCCTACTGTATGTGACAACATCCAGACCAGATGTAATGTAGATAGTTGAAAAGGTGGCATGATTTCAAGTAGCACCAAAGGAATCACATGTATTAGCAGTGAAGAGGATTTTCAGATATCTCAAAGGAACATAAAAGTTTGGATTATGGTATCCAAAAGGAAAGGATTTATTACTAATTGCCTACACAGATGCAGATTGGGCATGTTTTATTGATGAGCGATGAAGCACCAGTGGAGCATCATACTACTTAGGTGAGTGTTTGGCATCATGGCTAAGCAAGAAACAATCATCAATATCTCTATCTACATCTAAGGTAGAGTATATTGCAGCAGCATCATGTTATCCATAGGTTATTTGGATGAAACAAACTTTGACATATATACAGGTTGAGTATGATGAGCCCATTCCAATATATTGTGATAATACAAGTGCCATCAGTATCTCAAAAAACATGGTGATGCACTCCAAGACGAAGCACATTCCAATCAAGTATCACTTTGTACAGGAACAGGTTGCAGAAAAGAACATCAGAGTTGAGTATGTGGGCACAAAATAACAAGTGGCAGACATCTTTACAAAACCACTTCCATGGGAAGCCTTTGAATATCTTCACCAAAGTCTTGGAGTTATCTATACTCCAAAATGAATGCTTTTGAATTATTTTTGAATGCTTATCTTATATGTCTTAGATGTACATGAGGAAGCACCATAAGAAGACAGTTCAGTCAGGGGGAGCAGCCCCAGATGGAAAGATGCCTTTGCCATTGATGACAAAGGGGGAGAGATTTATCAGATGCAGAGGACAAAGGCATGGTTCCAGGAGGAGCATGAGTGACATGATTTCAGTATTGCATCAGAGTGTTGCCATCAATACCAAAGGGGGATATTGTTGATTAAGGTTGGTTGTCATTGATGTCAACCCTTAAAGAAATCCCCATAGCACAAAGATTTGGGTAATGGATCCAATATTTTTTGATGTAAATATGACTCATTATTGTTTTTTCATGGTTTATAATAAGTAAATATGGATGAACTCCAAAGTGCCCCCCTTATGGTGAAATCCCTCATGGGAAGATGCTTTGCAGAGTAAGAGAAACCATGCTTAATTTTGGAATAATGAGATGAAGGACAATGAATTTGTTAGGGAAAATATCCTATATGGATAGTGCTTGTCATTCCATTTTTGGTGGTATGTATAACGTCACATAACTCCTCACGGTTAGAGATTTATGACCATGTGAAGTTGGAGAACCCAGGTTTGGGTAATGGACCCAAGTTTGTTTGATGGATAACGATATGATTTTTGATATATTTGAAGGTAATACTATTCTAGATAGATAGTACATTTCATTCCATTTTTGGTGGTATGTGAAATGTCACATAAATCCTCACGGTTTGAGAGTTATGGCCTTACGAATTTGGATGACCCTCATTTGTCATCTAGAAGCCCCAAAAGGTCAAAGTAGTCAAAGTGGTTTAAGAGATTTTAAAAGGTAAATAATAAAGTGAAGTGATGAGTGTATTATAATTCAACGTGAATACAAAAAAAATTATTTCAATAATAAATTTAATGGAGAAATTCGAAGTGGGTTAACCCTAAAATAAGGAAAGTGGGCCAAGTGACCTAGAAGATGTTTTTAAGGAAGCTACTTGGAGAGTATAAATACGAGGAAAGGCTCTCTCATTTTATTCACACTTGAGAATATTGAATATCTATAGGTTTCTGAGGTAACCAAGGATATATAAGCCGAATTTATGAGGGAAGGTGAAGAAAATAAGGCTGAAATGCAAGGAAGGATAAATTTGTTTGATGGTGTTTTCTAAGGTATGTTATTTACAGGTCATCTCACCATTTTCGCTATAACTTTTTTTCTATAATGATTCAGACCATGAAATTACTATTCCATTGAGAAAACATACCCAAGTATCTGTGGTAATCAATTCATATTGTTTTTGTTTTTTGGGAGTTACACTGCGTGGAAAATAGGGTTTGTGGCTAGTCCTGAAACTAGTCAAAAGCAAGTGTTTCAGGTAAAAATGTCATAACTTCTTCATAACAGATCCAAATTCAGTGAGACCAAATGTGTTGGTTAGGGTCCAGTCTGTAGTATTATTTTTAACAATTTTAGATCAATTCAATGAATATTTCATGTTGGTCACTCTCTACATGGTCTCTCTCTAGAATAAGCCAGAATTTAGCAAGGTGTGTCATTTTTGCTATAAATTCTTTTCTGAGAGGTTCCAAGTAGTGAAACTAAGAGGAATTGTGTAAAACACAATGAATAACATTGTGTATCATTTTTAGATCTTTATTCATTATATGTACAAAGTTATTATTATTTCAAGTTAGGGTTGTTGACTAATCCAAAACTAGTCTTGTGAGACTAAAGATAAGTTTGATGAAAATGTTAGTCTCTTGTTGTTGAAGTTAAAGAAGGTTTGTAGGTATGTGATCATATACACCAGATCTATTACAGAGTTACAAATCATATTTGGATGATGAAATTGATGAGGGATTTTGGTTGAGGTACAAGTTGGGTACATGGTTGAGACAAGTAGTTGATGAGTTGGCACATACATGAGGTGTATAGTTGATGATGTTGGTACATATTGATGAGTCATAGTTGATGATTACTTGACACGTGATTGGTATATACATGGTACATGGTTAGGGGGCACTAGTTAGTAGTATTGTTGACACATGGTTTATGGATGATGCATCATACTTGTATTATTAGAAGCACATATTGATCTTGGTGATGATTATGAGTTGTTGTGTTATGATTGGTTGATGCACATCTTTGAGAGTTGTCTTGGTAATTGATATTGGTGAGTAGATCTGATTTGGTTGATAACATTGATGAGACAGGTCATTATGATAGGTTTTTTGGACAAGTTGTTGTGACAGTTTATTTGTACAAGTTTGGTGCATGGTTGATGCACTTGTTCAAGGTACAGGTTGAGGTACAGGTTGGTGCATGGTTGATGCACTTGTTTATGGTACAGGTTGATTACATGTTGTTTGTTATAGGTTGGTGCATGGTTGATGCACTTGTTTATGGTACAGGTTGATTACAGTTTGAGGTACAGGCTGATACATGGTTGATGCATGGCTTAGGTTATTGGTATAGGTTATTTGGTGTAGGTTTATTGGTATATATTTATAGAAGTATATCTCACAGTGATAGTGTGATAGTGGTTCCATCATTCTACTTATATGTCAGGGTGGTTGGACGGGGCAAGGATAGGTGGTTGTAGCCACCTTTCGATTGTAGACGGAGAACATAGGAGTTGTAGCCTCTTTTTGGTTGTATCCCGAGAATAGGGGAGTTGGAGCTTCCTTCAGGTTGTAGCCTGAGAAACAAGGGGGTTGGAGCCTCCTTCCAGTTGCAGCTAGAAAAAAATGGAAGTTGGTGCTTCCAATGAATGTAATTCTTCAAGACATATAATATAAAGCATTCTGTGGTTTTCTCCCACTTTGGCTTTCCACGTAAAACACTGGTGTACTCTGTATGTGTATGATTGTTCATTTGTTCATTAATTATATGTAGTTATTGGATGATAATGATACATTGATATAACACTTGTATTATATGGTTAAAAATGATTAAATTTCTCTATTACTGATTCACCCCCCCTCTCAGTAATCCAACACCACAGTGAGTTGGGCACCCTATATTTTGAACTTATTCCTGGATGACTGCAAGGATGCGCAGGATCTAGGAACATAGTTTCACTATTCATGGCTAATCATGTTAATAACATTTATGGGATGGAGGCAACCAAGATATGTAACTTTCGGTACCAGACCCAAACCTTATCAAGGAGCGAGATATTTACTGCTGAAATCCACGTCAGATGTTAGGCACAAAAGGATGAACGGGTCCATATTTGAAGGATACCTACGGATTTGCAGGAGGACATCAACAAATTGTGGAGAATAACACTAGAGGTTGTTGCATGATATCGGGACGTTTCCAACTTCAAGACCACATGACATACGATGTGGATGCAGGAGCAGAAGTACCCCAATAAGAAGTGTCTACAAATGTGCTACTGTATCACAGAGGGCGACATCGACATGGTGATCAAAGATTGGGAAGATGAATGGAAGATTCCAGTCGTCACCCAAGACTTTCTGGAAAGGATAGCGGAAGAAGAGGCAGGGCAGGGAGAACACAGCCTCAAGAAGTCCCAGTGCCCAAGAAATGGAGGATAGGCCAAAAAAAGACAAAGGGGAAGGTAAGAGAAGTACCCAAAAGGGGAAAAATAACACTATGCAGCCGGCTCAAGTGCAATAGAAACAAGCTGAGGTAGCACAAGGGATCGCACCAAGTCCCAACTCACAAGAACCAAGTGGGAATAAGAGGCCAACCACGTAGACATGAGGAGCATGCAAGAAGATGAAGGCACAAAGAACACCTCCATAATATACTATCATGGAGAATGATGGAGAAATGATAGCCCGAATGGTCCAAGATTGTCTATCCGAGGATTTTTACAATGCTGCACACCACAGGGACAGAATTCAAGAGAATCTGGAAAACATGCGGCAATTCCTCAAGAAAATCAGGGAAGTACACACAGTAGGAAGTGGCATGGGAATAAGGCCATAAACACCACAAAAAGAGGAAATATTGGAAGAAGGCGAATGTGATACACTTCATACAATACCACAGTCGAGCGCAACATTCCACATCACATCCAGTATGCTGCGCATGGACGTGATAGTGGGGTAGACACCCTTGAAGGACTTAAACCAAATCCAATTGGTATTTCCACAGATACCATCCAAGTCTTTACAAAAATTTCAGGTGAGCGTTACTCAAGAGGTACAGTCACGTGCACACATAGACTTAGTCGAATTACAATAGGAAACATAGAAGCAAAACACATTGTAAATATTATGTGAGAAGGCTAAGTTTGAAACCCAAGAGAAAAGGGAGTGTAAGAATGGATTGGAGAAGAAAGTCATTGGAACATACGAGAAGATTCCAAAGACCATGCAGAAGGATGAAATCACAACAATAGAAAATATTGATCATATTGCGTAGGAAATCAATCAATATCAGAAGGATATTGAGAATCTCTGAGAGAAGCTCACACCAACCACTCCACCAGCAGTAAAGGAGAAAAGGAAGCAGGAGGTAGCGGTGTAGCTACAGAATATAGAGCAATAGGTCAATACAACAACCGACTTGTTCGATAAAGAAACACATCTTTGGAAAAATTTAGAGGAGGATCAGAAAGTGCAGAAGTGGGACAAGGAAGAAGACAGGATAAGCACAACTATCCAGGACCTCAAGCAAAGGCATAAGACAATGTCCATCTCGGAGCACATAGAAGGGGTGCAGGACATGAAGAAACTGTAGACAGAACTCACCACTGCACAAACACAAAAGAAGGAGCATCAGACTCAAATGGAATCATTTCAAGAGCAGGTAGTAGAAGTCCTGGCATAGGCAGCGATAGCCAAGACACATATAGTATAGACCCAGGTAGAGTGCACGAAATTGATCAATGACGAAATTGGAGTCCAGATAGTGGACACACTCAAGGAGGAAGCAGGAGGTAGCGGTGTAGCTACAGAATATAGAGCAATAGGTCAATACAACAACCGACTTGTTCGATAAAGAAACACATCTTTGGAAAAATTTAGAGGAGGATCAGAAAGTGCAGAAGTGGGACAAGGAAGAAGACAGGATAAGCACAACTATCCAGGACCTCAAGCAAAGGCATAAGACAATGTCCATCTCGGAGCACATAGAAGGGGTGCAGGACATGAAGAAACTGTAGACAGAACTCACCACTGCACAAACACAAAAGAAGGAGCATCAGACTCAAATGGAATCATTTCAAGAGCAGGTAGTAGAAGTCCTGGCATAGGCAGCGATAGCCAAGACACATATAGTATAGACCCAGGTAGAGTGCACGAAATTGATCAATGACGAAATTGGAGTCCAGATAGTGGACACACTCAAGGAGAAGACTGCTCAAGCACATACACAAGCAACAAAGCTCAAAGAGAAGTTCCAGGTGGTCACTAGGGAGATTGAAGATTTGTGTTAGGAGGCTCAGGATGAGCCACATGTTAGTGTTTGGGGCCTGTTGGAAGCAGGCCAAAGAGGAAAAGCAAGGAAATTTTGGGAAAGAAATAATGCATGAGGAAAGCGACAACTGGAAAGAAGAACAACACACATGCATGTAGAGAATACCTAATGACATTAGGTTTAGGGTTTTGGTAATATATTGTAATGGATGAAGAGATAAAAATGTATAAATATAGATACTTAGGTATCATAAGGGTTCATATTTTTCTAGAGATAAGTTGTTATTGTAGAGAGAGTTGTTGTAGCAAGTTGATATGTGTAATATTTTGTTTTATGACCTAATTTTGTAATTTTTTGAGCTAGATAGGACTGGGGAGGGTGGATCTTGAGGGTTATATTACAAGTTGAGGAGCCTGGTGCGATCTAGTCCACCTCATATAGATCTTACCCAACTAAGAAGATTTGTAATGCACACAGCGTTGTAGATGTGGAAGTACTATAATAAAAGAGTTGAGAGCCATATCTTTATGGACGTAGCCCATAAGGGGGTGAACCATGGTAACACCTATCTAACGAGATTTAATGCATGTGTGTCTTTATTTATTTTAAGTAAATATTTCTATACTGAATGAATGAGTTGTTATATTTCTTGCATAATCATGAATGACAATACATGGTGTTTACAAGCTATAATAGTGGTTCAATATACAGTTCTCATATCTCGCACTTAATCATAGGTTGTAAACATATGAGTATTACAACAACCCATTAAAGCTATCTTGGGTTAGACTGCACAACACATTTTGTGTGTTGTGTTGCCTTCTGGTTTACCAAGAGGGATGATAGTTTTAGAGGCTTTGTTGGAAACCCAAACAAACATGAACCTTGGGTCGTTAACCAAAAAAATTATATAGAAGAGATTAAACCAACACTTGACATGATATAATGGGCTCCATTTATCAAAATCTGGGCTTTGAGAAATTAGGGGTTTGCTATGTGGACCAACACAGGGGAACTGGAGTTGACCCCCAAGAGCGGGTCAGGACCTTTGAGACCATACGGTGAACGCACAGAGTATACCAAAAAATACTTCACAGACAGGGTAACAGTTCACGAGATAGGAGAGGCCTTGAACAGAGGAAAAAAGGCTTCATTTTGGTCTGTAATAACACCGAGAACATGTAGGGTGTAACCCTTGTGGTTTTCCCAATCAACCTGAAGAATGTTGAGATAAAAAAGAGCCAAGAAATAACAATCAATATTAAGCAATCCCCTTGACATAATAGCCATCATAACCCACTGCGCAACATCAGTAGTGTGAACGAACCCATACCTAGGTGAAACAATACGCAATGACATAAGTTGGTTCAAACCCAAAAACCCCATAATCAACAAAACGACTGGGTATGGTAACAAGAAAAGTGTGGAGACAACCAACCAATATGGACCAAATGAAATCCTCCAACTAAAACCAATAAGGATGACAAAGAGCCTTCATGGCTTCTAATACTTAGAATAATCAATAAAAACTGTGACTTCAACCATCATTTTCTTTTGTCATGAAAACCACACAAACAACCTATTCCAGGGAAATATCACAAATTTACACAATTGCCAGTATTAAGAAAAGAAAAGACCCATACATCACCAATCCAACATCTATTTCATAACCAAAGAGGGTTCATGGATGGTGAAAAAAAAACATACCTGTAACCAAAATCCTTAAAATGCGATCTTGGTCGAGTAGTTCTTCCCTTGCTTGCAAATCGGATCTTAACCATAGTAGAACACAATTGAACAATAGCCAAGCTAGGGTGACATATAGTGGGAGGGATATGGAGTGACGTGTAGTAAATGCATGTAGCTTCCATCCCTTACTCAGTTAATCACTTAGTATGTGCCAACCACCCATTCCATTAATTCATTCAATTAAACAATGCATCGAAACCAACATCCAAAATGCGCCACCATATTAACCATTGCCAACCAATAACGCGTATGAAACATGCCTTCACATGACTCAATATATCACATAGCCATATTACATTTCTAGTTTGGATTAACACCATTCCTCTTAACTTCAAATTCATAGTGCAACATCGTATAGCATAGTAGGATAGTTCCTCTCTTTTGGATTTTTTTCATATTGATTTATTTCTTTTCAATAGATTTTATTTCTTTTTTAATTTCTCTTATTTGTTGTTACTAACATGTATCTTTTGGAGGTGTCACAGTAATAATTCAAGGAGTAAATAGAAAAGGTAACAATAGATATCATAAGCCATTTTAACGTGACATTAGAGCCTTGAGCAATAGAACCAACACATAACATGCATTATCCCTCATCTATTTGTCACGAATAGGACCAATCATTGATCATGCTCAAACCTATAAGCAGTGTTGAACAATGGTAAAACATTAATTGAGAACCAGATCTGATCCTTCAATCTACAAGGGGGTCCCACCTACTAGTATTATATATATCATTTATCTTATAATTAATAGGCTTTAGCAATACTTTGTGGAAAAATACTCATTGCGATTTTTATCGTCAATAGGTGGCAACAAGTTTAACTCCATACTAGAAGGGAGAAGGGGTTGGTTTACAATATTCCACATGAAAGCGACAAAGAAGGTCACAAGTGTTGAAGTTACTTCACACACACCTAGGATTTATTTTTCCTAAGTTTTTTCCTTGTTTATTAGTCATAATTAGTCATTATCTAGTCTCCTATATTTTAGAAGAGAATATTCCAACTGGAGAATATTCTCTTCAGTTTGACTAGTTGAGTTGAGTCTAGATGTTGCATTGGTTTTGTCACAATGAAACATTGGGATCATCACCATGATAATGCACACTTTCCTTGGGATCATCACTAGAATGGTGCATTACCCTTTATTCCTTTATCTACTCATTACTACACTCTATTAAGTCAGTTAACTGGAGACTGGTTTACTAGTTAACTCAGTTAGGTGGCAATTCACTCCCGTAACTGCCTGAGAGACTAGACTAGGTGGCAATTCACTCCCGTAAATGTTGGTGTGTGTCTATATCACTCTATACCACCACTATGGCACATTGGTTCTCCTCTAGTGCACATTGATTGAGTTATACAGAGTATATCATGTCTAAATTATTCATTATTCATTACGGTTAATGAGAATTCTTCCATTCTTTCTATCCTTCTTCTTCTTTCTTAATTTCTCTCTGCAAATGCATTTAGAATTTTCTAGCTAGATCTATTTTGTGAAGGTTCAACACATTTACATGGTATCATATCCGATGGACTACAAATCAAAATCTACACCAAAATGTTTTGCAGGTACAAAGGATTGAAGACAACGGAAAGATGGATTTCCAAAAATAAATCATTCTTACACCTTACAACTACATTGCATAGAAGGAGAGAATAATGATTCATCTCCAAACCAGAGGATTTTACAGGTTAACTTTGAATACAAATATAGAACTAACATCAACCATAGAAAAAACCAAGTACTTAAATTGAATGGATTAAGCACTCGAAACAATTTGCAGTCTTATTTCTCCCGATCTCCTTTTTCACATATCTTCCTATAAGACTCCCAATGAAATATGTACCACCTAGGAAGGGCTCTTTGGAAAACATGATGAGATGAGGGGACACATGTTGGAGGTCGAATTTCTCACATTGGATCCAAAAATCTTCGACAATATCCAAGGTTTCATTACAAAATACAAGGATTTACTGTCGCAACTTAAAGATTGTGGGGTTGATAAATATGAGGAGAAACAAATGGTTCTCACCATTCTCTCCAAAATTGTTCCTAAATTATCTATTTTCCTATCCACATTCCATTCATTCAGATTCACCTCTGGATCCACCTGGAATATTCCTTCTCTTGGGGAATTTATCGAATCCCTGACACAAGAGAAAACCAAGCTCATCAACATGGGAAAAATCAAAGGCCCAAAGGAACATGAACTTACTATGCAAGATGGAAGCCATCAATATAAAAAATCTAAAGATAAAGACAAAAGGAAATATCATGCACATAGGAAGAAGGAAGGGTACACAAAACCCTTCATTGATGTAACATCCCCAATCATCCATGCCAAGCCACACTATGCCATATAACTCTTATTGTTCTCTCTGTGAAACATATTGTAACATACCTAACATCCAAATGAGCTATGCCACATAAATTTTTCGAACTACATGCAATTAAAATATATACACACAAAACTCTTGCAGAATCATTATATATAAAACATAAAAATACAAATACATCTGTAAATACACAGATTCAAATTGAAATAATAGTAAACATATACATGCATCATATACAGAAAATACCCATAAAAATAAACATAGTTATAACCATACATATGATAACCCATAAAAATAAGCACGTAAATAACAATGCAACATGTGAATGTATCACACAATTGGCACTTATCTTGGTAATAATGTCACCAACTGGGTACATACCTTCCACAAACCTCCCAACCTAAGACCACACTGTTCATCACTCTCAACAGTGAGTCACCCCCGAGCTGGGACTAAACTCCACCCGGGTAAAGGGATTCCTAACTAGGCTAAAGGCTCATAGACAACATGAAATACTTCGTATCAAGTGCCCACTCAAACTAAAAACCTACAGTCCCTCATTCCCCATATGCATGTCCCACCCTCAAAAGTGTGCCCCTTCTCTGCTCAATAGTCCTTCGGCTGCCCCACTTCCTTTCTGGGCTTCAGCAACAGGCCGGACAGAAAGTCTCAGAGCACTGTAGTTGCAGTTCAACACCTTCAAGAAATCAATTCCTAGAAATTCTCTCACCCAGAGAGAAATTTCTCATGGGCCTGACAACCCACCTCTTCAATATCCCATGAGCCTGAAAACCTGCTTCTTTAGTCCAGCTCCCAAGCTAACCAGGTACATGAACAGAGAAATCCTATGGATACAAGTTTAGATACATTCATGAAGATATGAAGGATAGCTCAATGGGTGTGTGCATGCTCATGGATGATTGACTGAATGACTAAATGATGGAAGGAAAGATTGAAAGAATGATGGAAAAGATGGGAAAATGAACTAAGTCCTCACAATATGTATGCATGTCCCCAACTCGACACTTGTCATGTTGGGAGCTACTTTGGTCCACTTGTCCCCAACTTTAGAACATATGATAAAATAGTTATTCATACTTTATGATTTAAAGAAATATTAATATAATATTCCTTTTTCACTTAAGCTCCCTAGATTAGCCCTTTTCCTTAACTTTTAGGCCCCTCCCTTTCCCTAACTAGTGGATTTTAGTCCCCCATACTCTTTTATCATGGTCAGTCTGCACGCAATGATGTATTTTATATTAATCATGAGACATATATAAAAATAGGCGCATTGGAATTCAACATCTAGGCTCTTCGGTCTAATCAAAACATAAGCATCCTAACTTATAATAACTGGCTCACCAACCTATAAAACATAGCATACACACAAAGGCTCCCTGGCCTCAACAACATGCACACTTAAGTTGATGCGCATTGTATCCAAGAATGTGAACACTTCATCCTTTCACTTCATAGTACATGCACACACTATGCCATGAAAGGTGCATACAAAAATGATATCAAACAACTCAAGAGCTTAAGTACATTTTCATTTACATTTATAATTTGGTTTAGCCTAGGGATATTACAACTAATGACTTCAGATCCAAAGGGGGGAAATGTTTGAACTGTCACAAAGGATTCCATCTAGAATCCACATGCATGCAAAAAAAAAAGATCTAATGTCTCAAATACTTTAGTAAAACAACCTTGGAGATTGGATCCCTAAGGGTGCGAAGAAGAAGAATCCAAAAGATCAGAATCCCATGAAAGGAAAATCTAGCCATGCCTTGATTGCCATCAACTCCTCTCCCGATGCTTGGATCATATATTTAGGATCATCACATCACATGGATGCCTCAAAAGTATTCTATTATTCATTGGATGAATGCAAAGGTCATCCTATTCCGATGGGGGAAAACTCTTTAGTCGAAGTCACCAATAGAAGAAGGATTGAACTCACCAATGGAATCTTCAAGAATGTGTTGCACGTTCCCAAACTTTCTACCAACCTTCTCTCCATGTATCATATGATGAATTCTGGCACCGGAAATAAATTCATATTCACACCAAATTTCATGGACATCTATGACATGCAAACCAACTCCAAGGTTGCTACCGGTGAGGTAAATCATCAATCTAGATTATATACATTTTCTGAATTTATTGAACTAGACTCTGCTTTAGTGTTTACCCATGCTGATGAAATTAGTAGGATATGGCATGAAAGTAGTAGGATATGGCACAAATTCGTAAGAAAATATTGGTTGATGGTCTACTAGACATCCATTTCTCCAAGGGAGTATGTGAGGGATGTGTTCTTGGAAAACACCCACAAGAGAAATTCGATAAAGGAAAGCCTCAGATAGCTTGTGTGCCTTTAGATATGATCCATAACGACCTTATGGGTCCTTTTATACATCCATATATCAACAAAGAAAGGTTTTTTCTCATTTTTGTTGATGATTTCTCACATTTTACATGGATTTACTTTCTCAGGAAAAAATCCGAGGTCTTTCAACACCTCAAAGATTTCAAAGCTCTGTTTGAGACACAGTTCGAAAAAAAAATCAAATTCCTCCAAAATGATAATGTGGGAGAGTATGTCAATCATGAGATCCATAATATTTTCCATGAGGCAGGGATTCAATTGCAACACACAGTTCCCTATACTCCACAACAAAACAAAGTTGTTGAGTGGAAAAACAAATCTCTAAAGGAGATGGCATCTTGCATGTTGCATGTAAAGTCACTATCACAGAGAGTATGGGATGAAGCACTTAATTATGAAACATACATCCAAAATAGATATCACCATAGATCTGTCAAGGATAATATCCCCTACGAGGCTTGGAGCTGCCTCAAACTGGAAGTGACCCACTTTTGTATTTTTGGTTCACGTGCATGGGCTCAGATTCCCTCTGAAAAGAGGAAGGCACTTGATCCACAGATCACTGGTTGTATTTTTGTTGGATACCCTGATGGCTTGAAGGGATATAGACTTATTGATCTTTCCTCATATTGGCTCATCATTGAGAAGTTTCCAATTCAAGGAAAGTGTCTCGCATGTACCTCAGCAGTTGCATGCAGACACCTTCATTCTTCCACCTATTGTAGATGATGAGCATGCATATGACGACTCTTCCTCAGATGAGAGTTTTGATTCAAAGGACTTAGATGATTTAGATACAAAGTTAGTACAATTAGATGCAGATTCAGAGCATCGAGATGCAGTTACAGAGCCAGAGAAAAGGCCCAAGTGGGAACAAACTTCCCTTCAGGATGAAAGGGATCTCATTGGTGATCCAGTCGATACTAAGAGGATTCGATCTGATTTTGAGGATCCTCCTGTTTCACTCACTTCCACTGAACCATTGCCCTCTAGGTATATTTTCTTGGTTCAGTCTTTAGATCCAAAGTCTTATGGTGAGACTGTTGGAAATCCCTTTTGGGAATCATCCATGTAGGAGGAGTACAAATCCCTCCTCGAGAAACAGACTTGGGATCTGGTTCCCCTTCCTTTTGGAAGTAAACTTGTTAGGTACAGATGGGTCTATAGGACCAAGAGTGTAGTGGATGGACAGATTAGCATATACAAAGCCAAGATTGTTTCCAAAGGCTTTTAACAAGTGTATGGTATCGACTATGATGAGACCTTTGTTCTAGTAGAGAATATAGATTCCATATGATTGGCACTTTCCATTGCGGCAACCAAGGGATGGGAAGTCCATCAGATGGAAATGAAGAATGCATTTCTTCACAGTGATCTATGTAAGTAGATCTATATGGATCATCCCTATGGATTTATGTAGGACTCATATTTGGTTTGTCAACTGAAGAAGTCCCTTTATGGCCTCAAGTAGGCTCCGAGTGCATGGTATGCCAAGATGGACTCCTACCTATTGTCACAGAACTTTTCACATTGTAAATCGGACCCAAATTTCTGCATGCTCAAGATGGTTGATTCACTTCTACTCTTAGTTTTGTATGTTGATGATTTGTTGATCATCGATTGCTCGACTTCAGCGATTGTTGCAGTCAAGAGGATTCTACATGACAAGTTTTTAATGATGGACATCGGTCCTCTACACTTCTTCCTTGGACTCGATATCAGTCAGGATGAATCAGACATCAAAATGTCTCAGGCTAAGTATGCACGAGATATCCTTGAGAGGTTTCACATGATAGACTATAAGTCTGCTCCAACTCCTTTCCTATCAGGGGTCAAACTTGAGGATGGCGGGGAGACTCCACTGGCTGAAAACACACTATACAAACAGCTATTGGAGAGCTTCTTGTATCTCACACACTCAAGAACAAACCTCTCCTATGTAGTTGGTGTAGTTTTCAGGTTCATGCAGGAGACGGATGAGCTACATTAGAAGGCTGCAAAGTGTATCCTTTGATACGTATAGGGCACCATCACCTTTTGGATTCATTATGCAGCAGAATCTATATTAGATTAGGTTCACTGATTTTGACTGGGCTAGTAATAACACTAATCGCAAGTCCACATCTGGTTACTCGCTCAGTCTTGGTTCCACGCCTATCTGTTGGTCGAACAAGAAGTAAGCTACCATTTCTCTATCTTCATCCAAGGCAGAGTACAGAGGGGTAGTTAACATAACCATTTAGGCTATGTCGCTACAACATTTTCTCACTAATTTGGACATTCAGTTTCATCGTTCGATCATCATCTAGTGTGACAACCAGAGCACTCTGAAGTTCTGCAGAGACCCAGTTCAGAGGTAGAGTACAAAGCACATCGAGCTCCACATGCACTACATCCAAGACTTAGTACATGAGGAGATAATTGACCTACTGTTCTATCCTTGAGTAGAATAAATGATAGACATATTCACCAAGACCTTCACTGAGAAAAAGTTCCATTCTCTATGAACTTGTCTTGGAGTGAAGGACACAGTTGCCTAGAAACTATAGTTATTATTTTTACATACATTGTACCTTGAGGGGGGATTTTTTCCATGATGTTTCCCCTCTTTCCTCACTTTATATTTAGTGTATCTTTTGTATTTTGGTACCTAACATGGCCTTGTTGTTAGGACCCATTCTTTATTTTCACCAAAGTGATGTTCAGAGGGGGTGTTGGAGTTACTTCACACACACCTAGGATTTATTTTTCCTAAGGTTTTTCCTTTTTTATTAGTCATAATTAGTTATTGTCTAGTCTCCTGTATTTTAGGAGAGAATATTCCACCTGGAGAATATTCTCTTTAGTTGACACTACAGTTTGACTAGTTGAGTTGAGTCTAGATGTTGCATTGGTTTTGTCACCATGCAACATTAGGATCATCACAATGATAATGTGCACTTGCCTTGGGATCATCACCAGACTGGCTCATTACCCTTGATTCTTTGATCTACTCCTCACTACACTCTGTTCAATCAGTTAACTGAGGACTGGTTGACTAGTTATCTCAGTTAGGTGGCAGTTCACTCCTGTAACTACCTAAGAAACTAGATTAGGTGGCAGTTCACTCCCGTAACTACCTGAGAAACTAGATTATGTGGAATTTCACTCCCATAACTACTGGTGTGTTTCCATATCACTCTATACCACCAATATGGCACATTGGTTCTCCTCCAGTGCACATTTATTGAGTTATACAGAGTATATCATGTGTAAATTATTCATTATTCATTACGGTTAATGAGAATTCTTCCATTCTTTCTCTCCTTCATATTAGATATTAATTTATCTCTGCAAATATGTCTATTATTTTCTAGATAGATATATTCTGTGCAGGTTCAACACATTTACAACAAGAATACTTAGACTGGGAAATACAAATTCCTTCATTGGTTTTCAAAACTTAGAGGCCAAGGAAATAGTGCAAAAATCCTAAGTCTATCATTTCAAATTTCTTCTTACGGTTGGTTTTCACATGGTTTAAAAGTTTTGAGTCACTAATAGTAATGATAAGGTCATAAACATAAATAAAATGTATTATGAGATGGATTCCTACTTTCTTGGTATAGACATTAGGATCATAATGGAATCTAGAGAATCCAGTGTCAATAAGAAAGTTGTCCATTTTGGCATATCAAGCTCAGGGAGCTTGCTTAGGACCATAAAGGTATTTCTTAAGGAGACAAACAAGGCTAAAGTCATTCTGGACATATCTAGGAGGTTGTTTCATGTACATTTCTTTTTGCAAATATCCATGCAAGAAGGCATATTTAACATCCATTTGATGGATCTCCCATTTATGTGAGGCAGCAAGGGAAAGAACAAGGTGGATGAAATTCACTTTAGCTACAGGGGAAAATGTTTCATTATACTCAATTCCTTCAACTTGGGAAAATCCTTTAGAAACTAACTGAGCCTTGTGTCTTTTAACACTTCCATCTAATGCATACTTAGTTTTGTAGACCCATTTACATATGACAAGTTTTCTTCCTTTTGGAAGAGGTACAAGATCCCAAGTATATTTTTCCATTAAAGAAGGATACTCTTCATTGATTATTGTATACAAATATGGATGACCTGAAGCTTCTACAAATGTCTCTAGATCACAAGTCTCTGAAACTTGAGCCAAAAGAGAAGAGGGTCACTAGAACTGTCAACGTGTCTGACACTATTCTGAAGGATCACCGACAATATCACTGACTGCTTCTCTTGTTGAATGGAACCATCTAGGAAGCGATGGAGTTGGTGTTGGTTCAGGTTCAAAGGACTCATATAGAGGAAGGTGAACAGGTGGAGGTGGATTTCCATCCTCACTGTCATCATCTAAAGAAGAAACCAAAATAGGAACAGAAGAAGGAACAAACACCGAAGATGGATTGTAGGTTGAAGAAGGCACAATCATTGAATTAGGTTTACATGCCAAGATATTTTCATCAAATTTAACATCTCTTCTAATAATAATTTCATTACAATGTGGTTGGAGAAGTCTATAACCTTTGACATCTTCAAAATAACCAACAAATATACACTTCTCACTTTTATGCTGCAATGCTTTCCTTTTCTCATCAGGAATGTTAGCCCATTTTATACTTCCAAATAAACGAAAGTGACTTACATTTGGTTAAATTTTAGTCCAAGCTTCTTCCAGTTTTATATTTTTAAGAGCCTTTGTGGGAGTGTGATTTACTATGTAATTTTCACAGATGATGGTTTCCTCCCAATACATTAGAATTAATCCCTTAGATTGGATCATACAATTAATTGTTTCTTTTAATGTGTGGTTCTTTCTCTCAACAACACCACTTTTTTGTGGTGTATATGGAATAGTGTGTTGGATTTGGATGCCCTGTGTAGTGCAGTAACTTGTAAAATTATTGTTCACATATTCACCTCCATTATATGTTCTTAACCTTTGAATTTGATGTCCATATTTCTTTTCTACAAGGGCCTTGTAGGCAAAAAAAAAATTCAAAAACTTCTCTCTTAAGTTTTAAGAAGTAAACCCAAGTATGTCTAGAAAAGTCATCAATGAAAGTTAAGAAATACTTGGACCCAAAAAAACAAGGAGAAAAAAGTGGACCACACAAGTAACTGTGAACAAGTTGCAAAGGGCCTAAGGCATGCCAAGAGGCACGTTTGTCAAAATTGTCCTAATGATGATTTATGAGAACAAAACCATTGCAAACACCATCTCTGGATGAAACAAGAGGAATATCGATCACCACCTATTGATTACATAGCTTTTGCAATGAGCGATAGTTTAGATGACCAAACCGCTCATGCCAAAGTTTTATCAATTTGTCGCTATGAGCAACAAAAAATGATGGAAAATATGATGAACCAAAGTTGTCAAACTTGTACAATCTGGTAATATCGTCAGCAATTCTATTTACAAGAACATGCTTAGGATCTTTTAGAGCCTTGATTACAACTTAGTGAGGTGAAAACTCTATGGTTTTACCTTCACCTGAATGAGTGATTTGATATACTGATAGAATGTTACAAGAAATACTTGGAACACATAATACATCATTGAAATGACCATTAACTACTTGAATTGTTCCAGATCCTACACCACTAAGAGATATATCATCACCAACAAATATTTTCTTGATGTTACATTTATTTAGACCAGAAAATATTTCTTTATCCTTAGCCATATGATAAAATGCTCCACAATAAATAAGCCACTCATTAGAAGAAGAAGTAGAAGTTGTATTGAAAGAGAAACCAGAAGCAGAAAGTGCATGTCCATGAGAAGAAGAAGAAGAAGAAGAATCAATACTGATGTTTTGCTTCTTCATAACTTCTTCTAAATCTACCATATTATTAAAACATTTGGAATCATCATGAACATCTTTATCACAAAAGTTGCAATGTATGTCAGTATTCTTAGATTTTTCTTCTTTGTCACCATTAGGAGCTGAATTTGTCTGAGTGGGTTTGGGACCCTTATGTTTCTTGTTGCTGTGGAGAGGATGTTGCTTCTTGGGATTCTTGGGTTTATATTTCTATTGGGCGAATAAGGATTTGTTGGAGGTACCTGCAGTGCTGATAACTCCAAGTTATACAAGCTTATCTTGGTCTCTAATAAAAGAATTACAAAAGGACTCAAGAGTGGGTTTTGATAAGATTTTCCTAGAGCCTCTCTCATGGAATAAAAGGTAGATACAAACAAAAAATATGCACTACCTAGCTTAGAAAGAATAATATATATGCAACGCTCTTCCTCCAGATTTATCTCACATTATTCACATAAAATTCTGAGTGTTTTAAACTTGGATAGATAGCCTTCAATGCAAGAAAAATCATTTGGACTTAAAGTCAGTATTTTATTTTCTAACTGATGTGATCGAATAATATTGTGTTTACCAAACACTGATTCAATATTTTCCCAAGCTTCATCGGGGTCATTAATTTCTTTAAGGTGGAACCTTAAATCGGAAGAGATGGACATTTCGATCAGTCCATGCGCTTCATCACTCCTATTATCCCATTTGAATTTCTTATCAGCATTAGTACATTCATTTTCCTTTCCCAATGTACTTCGGTACAAGACTTTACTTCTTAATAAATCCTTCATATGGGATTTCCATTGGAAGTAGTTGGTGTTGGTAAGAAAAATATTACTGGAAGAATCCATATTAAATATGTAGATAATATGGATTTAAAAATTGAAACTGGTGATCTAGATGGAATTTCTCAAAAAATAGGCGGTTTTAAAAAAACAACGGCACTGAAAATAGACTTTTGATGTGAAAGTTATGCCCTTTTAAAAAAAAGGCATAAATGGTAACCAAAGGACCACATGGTGGTGTGAGTTTCTTTATGAAGTGACCCACTTTTATGAAAATAAGTGGGGATCACTTTTACAATGAAGTTACTTTATAAAATAAAGTTGCATGCAAAATAAATAACTCTAAAATAAAATATTAAATCTACTTATAGTGATTCACTTTTATACTTGAAGTGAAATACACTTTACAATGGAGCATGAACTTTTTAAAAAAAAGTAACAAAAAGAGAGACTTGAACTCAAGACCTCTTACTTAATAAGTCAACTTTTAACCAAGTAGGCTAGAAAAACATATTGTATTGTTTAGTAGGAGGATTTTGGTTGTTTTTGTTGTTGTTGTTGTTGGCCTTCGAGAGCGTGCTCATAAAAAAATGTTTTCGCACAAAAAAAAAATTACACTTTTCGATGAAAAAAAGGGTTATATCTCAGTTAGCTTACCTGAAAAATGCACTTTTTCCTATCTATATCTGATTTTTTGAGATCACACAGGTGATGAAAATCCCCACCACTCTTGGGGGCTCATGCGACCTCCTGGTCTAGGATCGTTCACTTTAAGGAGCTGAAGTATCTCTCGGGTCCTCGCTAAACCCTCAAAACTCTCTACCACATGAATTTTTTCTTTCTCCTACAGAAAAATTTACGTTTGCATGGGTCTTATCACTTCAGCGGATAAATCCAAGTGACCTCGGGCCAAAACAGTAGACTAAAATATTTAAACGATGCTAATTTCGGCAATTCAGGGCTCCGGACTTCGAGAGTTTTCCCTAATTCTATGTGAAACACTTCTGAACATGCGACACTCCAAACTTGCAGATTGGATGACTGATGTTTACCTCAGATTGATGGTTTATCCTTACTTCAGGCTCCAGGCTTCAGATCTTTTCATCACACAGTGCTCCAAATCTTTCGAACACCGAATTGACAAAT
>JASDQU010437447.1:137940-158767 GCA_032191745.1 Picea mariana | reverse complement strand
ATTACTAGTAGGTGGGACCCCCTTATATATTGGAAGATCAATGATAGTCTTGTTACACTTTTTATGTTGTTGTTTCAAGGATGCTTACAGGGTTCTACATGATTGATGATGAAATGTTGGTTTTAATTGCGACATAATGACAGATAGATAATGGTTTTTATTTGTTGATTTCGTTACTCTGAGCCATAAATCCCATGTTATGAATGGATTATGTTCGCTGGAATTACATTGATATTGTAGCCATGATTAGTCACATGTCACACCTACACAAGACACATGTTAGTGATCACAAGAGGCAAAAACAGTATGGAATAAATCTAAGAAAAGAAAACTGTGCTAAAATATGTTATGCTATACTATGTACATTTGAAATGAAAGAAATTAATGTTAGTCCTAACTAGCAATGTTAGGGGCTATATGATTTTTATTGAGTTATGGACACATGTGATATATGTTATAGTATGGTTTTGGATTAATGGTTAGTATGTATGAGGTGGTGCATTTGGCAAGCGATGTATGCAAGTTTTGATGCATGGATTAATGTTTGGCTGGCTATCGTGTACTACGTAATTGAATGAAGGGAGGATGGAAGTGACATGAAGTAAATGCACGTCACTCCATACTTCTCCCAATGGCCGTCACCCTAGCTTGGTTATTGTTCATTTGATTTTCGTTGTGGTTAAGCTCCGATATTCAAGCGAGGAAGGAACTTCTCGACCAAGCTCACATTTTTAAGGCTATTTTGGTTATAGGTATGTTTTTTTCTCCCATCCATGAACTCGCTCTGTTATGAAATAAATGTTGGCTTGGTGATGTATTGGTCTATGTTTTTCTTAAGGATGGAAACTGTGTAAACTCATGGTATTTATCTCGAATGAATGTTTGTGTTATTTGTTGCAAATGGAAAGTTTGATGGTTGAAGTCGCGATTTCATTGACTATTCTGTGTGGTGGATGTCGTGATGGTTCTCTATTGTCTCTATGGGTTTTTTGTTGGAGGGTTTCATTATGTTTTGACTTGCTATCCGTCTCCTCATAGTCTTTGTAACCACACCCAGTCATAGTTGGTGTTATGGGGTTGTTGTGTATGATTTGAATCACCTTTGGGTCACTACATATCATTTTCCACCTGGTTGTGGGATCGTTTTATGTTATTCGTATCTTCACAATTGGTTATGGTGGCTATTATGCCAAGAGGATTGCTTTAGGGTTGGTTGGTATTACCTGGGCTTTGCATTTCTATCAACATTGTTTGGATTTTGGAGAAAACCATGAGTGTTTTTCCCCTGCGTGTTCTCGGTGTTGTTCACTGGCCAGTAAGAAACCTCTTCTCCTTTGTTCATAGTCTCTCCTACTTGTAGTCGAACTGTCACCCTATCATACAAGCTAAGGGTTATAATGTGTGTGGTTCCACCTTGCTTGTCTCAAGGGATTCTCACCTACTGTCAACAAGGTCGACCTCCAGTCTCCCTATGTTGGTTCCACCGAGCGAACCCTTGATTATTCAGAGCCTAATTTTGATAAACTGAACCAGTTACACCCTATCGGGTATCTTGTTGATTATCTTGAGTTGGGGAATAGTGTTGACAATGATTTTGATTATTGGCTTGTCTCTGTTGATCGAGTTGATTACATAGTTGTAATCGGAAATGATTATTGGTATATGGTTGTTGCATTCTTTTATTATGATAGTTGAATCGATAGATGAACATTGTTTTATAGTTTGATTGGGAGTAATTAGATATGTACAGTGACAAAGATGTCTCTTTTTGCGTGGTCTATGTATTCCTACAGTGTGGTATAAATTGAGTTTGGTGGTTGTTGTGCATTTAATAAGTCCCGATCAGGATTGTTACAAATTGGAAATTTGATGTCAGAGACTTGGTTGTTTTCTGTGTATGGTTATGGAGACATCATGCATCATTATGTTTGATTGCACCAACGGAAATGAAGCACTGGGTTTTTACATTATGATTTCATTGCAAATTTCTTGGTTAAGAATGGAACCGGTCATGTTTTAAAAGAGTCTGTTCAACTCTTAAAAGACCCGTGTCTATGTTTGATTTGAATATTTGAAATTTATGGACAGTGGTTGATATTTTTTGAGTAGAGTTAAAGCAATATGACTGTGTGTTCATTGGAATTTTGTTTTAAGTATAAAATGGAAGAAATGAGAGGAAACATAATTCTTTATACAAGATGTCTTAAAGGCATATTGATTTTAAGTATGATGACACTTTGTTAATTAAAAGTGTTGAATATTTAAATGTGGACGGTGAACAAGTGTTAACACACAGTAATTGTTTAATTGATCACAATAATTGTTTAGGTGGTGTTGGATCGTTTTCATTAAATACATAATTGTTTTATGGATTACTTAATTGATTTTACGAACAATATTCACTTTTTTCCCTACCATTATTTCACTTTTCACACATTACA
The DNA here is from genome assembly GCA_032191745.1 of Picea mariana. Taxonomy (NCBI): domain Eukaryota; kingdom Viridiplantae; phylum Streptophyta; class Pinopsida; order Pinales; family Pinaceae; genus Picea; species Picea mariana. The sequence continues at coordinate 156,326 of JASDQU010437447.1, read as the reverse complement.
ATCCCCTTGCCTTCCCATATTCATTATCCACTCCATGTTCCTAAAATTTAATTACATTTAAGGGAAACTTTGTATTATGACGGTTTAAGAGATCACACAAGGATGAATTACAGTGATATATTCTTTTGGTTTACGAAACATTTGATTTTTTTATTTCTTTGAGCAGTAATCATGATCTTTTCCCCCTCATTTTAACACTTTTTCTCTCACTACAACCCCTCGCATATCCCATAACCCTTGTTCACCCCCTGTTCATTGACAACTACTAAACAATTTGTATGGATTGGATTTCATGAGTCTGATATGTTGTTGAGCCAAATTTTATTTCATATTTTAAAAGAGTTGTCATGTATGGTTGTTAAAGAAACTATTTGCTAATCAATTATGCATATAAGAATGAATTTTTTCAGCAGAGGTATCCATGGAAGAGGTAACCAAGGAAGAGGTAATTGGAACAGGGGCCCTAGAAGGCCAAGATTCTCTATACACTTTGATGCATACTCACAAGAGTTAGGACAACTATTTCAAGTTGGGTTTTTTAACTGGATTGGGAAAGGAGTGGTCCAACCTAGGCCCTAAAGGCCTCTCTTCCAAGCCCCACAGGTCCCTAGTATTCCCATGCCTCCTCATGTCTCACTACAACCTGAAGTCCTCGAAAATGATGGATGGAAAGAGATTGTCCACCCGACAGTCTCCCAACATCGTGGCTGGCCTAACTTGTCTTTACCTACTCCCCCTCCTATAAATAAAATTGCCCAAGATACCCATTTCCACTCACCAGTTCAATATTCCTATGCAAGCAAAAGGTTGAAAACAAAGGCCCACCATGCTCCTAACAAAGGAAAATCCATTGCTACCCCTTCCTCACCCTCAAATGAATCTGATAAATCTGTGTCCTCTTGCATGCATTTGAGAGATGATTTCTCTCATGTTATCAGTGAGATTTGGCCTAAAGGCTCCACACAGCCTAAGGAAAATTTAGAGAGATCAAAAGGTGACAGCAACAACAAGGGAAAGATTGCCTCCCAGAGTGGAAAATATGGATCTTAAGTTTTTATCTATTTATTGTTGAGAACAGTTGACTTCTAGAATTTTGGACAACACACTATTTTTGGATATATGGGTAATATATTTTTGGAAATAATTTCAATTGTCATTGATATAAATTGTCAAAGTATGAAAATGATGATGGGAGTCACAAGAAGGGATGTTTTGTTTGCTTAAATAGTTGTGTTATCATTGTTAGAAAAATAAAGGGATTCACAAGGGGTCCCACCTACTAGTTATTATTTATTTAAAACCCTTATTATGATTTTATTACTTTTCCCCCTTAATTAAAAAGTTGGTTGAGTTTTAGTTAACTTAACTAAGGAAGTAGTTCAACTACTCCAACCAATTCCAATTTGCTTAAAGGAAAAAAGAAAGGGAGGAATAGGGGGAGAATAGAAGGAGAAACACACTAAAGTTTGCCCTTTCATTCATTCCTTAATTCATTAGAAGCATAATTCATTTTTATGATAGCAGGTTCCTATTGTAGGCATCAATATTTAGGGCTGAATTACATCATTTAGACACTTGTTTTTCAGAGGTGTTGATATATCTTTGATAGTCTGTGTATACTTGTATGTTTGTGAATTAGATTTCATGACTGACAAAGGATATTGTGCATAGTCGAGTGGGAAAAAATATGTGGCAAGCTGATCCAGATTTTAAAGTTTAGTTTTTTACTTTCTGTCAGAAGTCCTTTTGTATGTTTCATCGGGGACGTCTAAGTTTGAATTCGGTCCAAAACTTCCTCAGAAAATTTTGTAAAGAGAACGATTCTTTGATGAATTGGAATGAAATAAAGGATTTATTTATGTCTCATCTGTTTTGATTATTGACTTGGTGTCTTTACTTCTATATCTATATTTATTTTAGCATATGTTATGTTCAAAAAATCATATAAATAATGAATTTTTCAGTAAGCTTTTATTTATAAAAAAAAACCAGCCTAAGCACTTGTAATCGATACTTGTGAGTTAGGATATTAATTTTGATGGCTATACACATAGGGTGATATTCTCGTCTATCTGTCTTTAGCCAAGAAGGATCTGAAAATTCTTGAGTAAGATCATTTCATATCTTTTCCTCAACATTTATTTGGCAACCATACAGGGGAGATCTTCGATATCTCTTTGGTTAAGTTTTATGCTTGATTAGCATCGAATACATCTTTTTTCTGATATTGATTCTTTGACTATTTTATTTCTTAATGACTGTACCTATTTCAAGGCAGCCCAATATTGAGCCCAGTCTTCAAGATCAGACCAACATCGCTTTGAATCTGTTTAACACCATTTTAGACACTTCTAATAATCGTGTTGAGCTTAATCATTCATGGGCAACAATTGAATGAGATATCAGTTCCCAAGAACGTTGGGAATCTAGACGTAGATAGCCTAGAAATCAACAATAACCTTCTTGTTCTTCCAACTTTGGCCTTCCTTTCATATCCTTAAACTCTCATGTTTCTAGGAGAAGAAGAGTCTTATCACCTGAAATTAATCCTATTGCTAAAATAGGAAGAAGGAACATTGTGTTATCTACCCAACACAGTACTCTAAGGAGAACTTTGTCTGATTCATCCAATTCGTCCTTCTCTCCCTTACCTATCATCCATAAGATGGCATCTAGTGGTGGTTCTGGTGGTACTGGAAGTGCTTCCTCCTTTCAGTATTCAACTTTGTTAGTGATTGGTAGCTTATATAGCCACCATATCCTTGTCCAATCTACCAAAAATCCCACCAAATTCATTAAAAAGTATGAGATTTTTCAGTTTGAAGAAGACACCACAACCACACCATGGCATGTGTCCTCTCCTCTTAACCTAGCACCTGCTACTCATCCACTTACTAAATTCAAAGATCATATCCCTAGGTTTTCGAGGAATAACAATGTCACTACAAATGAACACTTGGTGTCATTTTCTAATGCTTTTCACAACATAGGAGCCAATGACAATGATACTTGCATGCGCTTATTCATCCATTCCTTGGAAGGAAAGGCTGTGGCCGATTTATTTGACCTTCCTCCTAATATTCTGTCTACCTGGGAGGAGTTAGTTTATTGGTTCAAGTCCACCAATGGGCAATCTAAAAGCCCAGTTGAGCAGTTACGGGAGTACAATAACATTGCCTATAAGGATGGTGAAAGCATCAATTCCTTCAACTTACATTTCACTAAATTATACAATAAAATATACCTGAACTCATTCGACCTCAGAACCAATCCCCTTTCATGCATTACTACAATGCATTACCTTCCCCCTATCGTCATAGGCTTGAGGAAAAATCCATTGATAACTTCGGTTTCACTCTACATACTTGTTTAGAGTATGAAGAACAACTTGAAAGAATAGGTCTTCCTCAGGGAGAATCATTTAAACAGACAAACATGTTTTCCCTCTTACAACTAGTCAGGGATGATTTTAGGGGCTAAATTTCGCTCATGGGATAATTTTCCATGTTTTTTCCAAAAACAAGATTCACTATTTTAAAAATGATTCGCCCAAATTCTATAGGATAAAATTATTTTACCTTAAAAATCGCTAAAATTTTACAAAAACTATATAAAATCCTTAGAAATTTGGATATTTTTACAAAAATATCGCCAATTATTTATAGTTGGCATATGAAGGATTAGTAAGATTCGCCAAGGTTTCTACATTTTAAAATAAATTTCCATCCTTAAAATCATCCCTGCAACTAGTACAAGATATGAATAATCGTAAGATATCGTACGAGCGAAAGTGAAATGTCTCCCCTCTCACACCTGGAGCTTCATCCTCTTCTGCACCCCTCTTTAGAAATCCAATTGAAAATAATTTTCAGCCTAAAGCTATTATGCCTCGAAGTTGGTGTAAATTTTGTGAGGAACACCACTAGGAAGCCATATGTGAGGTAAGGAAGAGTGCCAGAGATAAGATCTTAGGTAAAAGACCAGAAACTACCATCGTTGTCCTAGATTTTGCAGAGCCAGAAGATGTCATGATCATCAATACTAGGAACAAATCCTATGCTCCCAAAGGCAAATATGATCATCCCCACAATTCTTCTATCCCGAGCTCATCCTCACCATCTGCTACTGTTCAGGTTCCTAAAGTTCCTGACAGTCAAGGAATTACCTCCCCTCTCCCCTCTTCAAAATACAATATATTAAATCATTTTTCCAACATCAAAGAAAATGCAAACCTTCTGGACATGGTTGTTGTCCCTGAACAACAAAGGCATCTAAAACAATTCATGGAAGGAAAATCTTCCATTGTAGACAACCTCTCTGAAGAGGTGAATGAAGAGGATTCGTCTGTAAATAAAGTAGGTGTACATAACTTTAGATACACTGTAAACCACCCCCCCCCCAACCTTTTTATATTTCTGTAAATATTATGGATAAAATCGCCCATTGTTTCCTCATTGATGGCGGTTCAGGCCCAAGTGTGACGTCGAAGATTATTATGGAAGAGATAGGCTGAATTACATCATTCAGACACTTGTTTTTTAGAGGTGTTGATCTATCTTTGATAGTTTGTGTAGACTTGTCTATTTGTGAATTATATTTCATGACTGACAAAGGATATTGTGCAGAGTCGAGTGGGAAACAATCCGTGGAAATCTAATCCAGCATTTAAAGTTCATTTTTTTACGTTATGTCAAAAGTCCTTTTGTATGTTTCATCAGGGACGTCTAATTTTGACTTTGGTCCAAAAACTCCTCAGGAAATTTTGTAAAGAGAACGATTCTTTGATGAATTGGAATGAAATAAAGGATTTCTTCATGGCTTGTCCTATTTGATTATTGACTTGGTGTCTTTACTTATGTCTCTATATTTATTTCAGAATTTGTTATGTTCAGAAATTCATATAAATAATGAATTTTTCAGCAAACTTTTATTTATAAAAAAAACCATCCTAAGCACTTGTAATTGATACTTGTGAGTTAGGATATTAATTTTGATGGCTATAAACATAGGGTGTTATTTCTGTCTATATTTATTTAGCCAAGCCGGATCTGAAAATTCTTGAGTAAGATCATTTCATATCTTATCCTCAGGAGTCTCTTCAAATTCAATACCTTCAATCTGTGTGTATCCTTTACATACCAATATAGCTTTGTTTCTGGTAACCTATCCATCTTCAAACAATTTATTTTTGAAGACCCACTTTGTGCCAATCACATTATTGTACCTTGGGCTTGGAACCAATTCCCAAGTGTCATTCTTTTCTATTTGATCCAACTCTTCATTCATGACCTTTTTCCAAAATTCATCCTTGTTGGCTTCTTCAGAACTATTTGGTTCAATCGAAGATAAGAGTGCTAGGTGTTGTTGTTCTGGTGAACGGAATTTTCTTCTAGTCTCAATTCTTGCATCTTTGTTTCCAATAATATGATCTTAAGGATGATTCTTTTGTACTTGTTTTCTAGGTGTCTTTGGAGGCACTTGTTGAACTTGCTCTTCTACTTCTACCTAATCTTCTTCATCTTCCCCTTATGTTGCTTCTTCATCATTTGATTCTTCTTCGTAAACATTTTCCACTGATTCCTTTTCTTCTTCCTTAAATTTTCATCCACCTATTTCATGAACTGTTACATTGATTCTTTCTACAACTTTGTTGAGCCTTAGATTGTAACACGTATATGATTTAATTATACTTGAGTAACCAGCAAGTATGCCTTTGTTCACACGAGAGTCAAAATTTCCCATTCTGCCCTCTTCTCTTTTGATGTAGCATTTGCTTCTGAAAACTTTGAAGTGCTTCACATTTGTTGGTCTTCCTTTTTATATCATGTAGGGAGTTTTATCACTATTGTTTATGAGCATTACTCTATTTTGAATGTGAACTATTTTATGCACTGCATGTGTCCAAAATACATATGTCAATTTAGAATCCATTAACATTGTTTGAGCCATTTCATGTACTGTCTCGTTCTTTCTTTCAACAATGCCATTCTGTTGAGGTTTCCTAACAACAAATAATTGACTTTTTATTCCATGCTTGCTGCAGAAATCCATAAATTCCTTTGAAGTAAACTCTCCTCCATTTTCGGATCTCAAATTTTTGATTTTTGAATCCATTTCATTTTCAACCATTTCCTTGTATACCTTGAAGTTTTCAGATACTTTTGAATTATTCCTGAGAAAACAAACTATAGTCATTCTTGTATAATCATCAAGCAATACCATAAAGTATTTCTCACCTTTTAAACCCTTTTCTCTAGTTGGTCTAACTAGATCAATATGCACAATTTCTAGTGGTCTTGTCATTGAGTATTCCTTTTATTTGAACCTGGTCTTTGTTTTCTTTCCTCATTGACAATGCTTGCATAATGTGTTGGTTGGTTTCGTGATATGGGGAATTTCTCTAACTTCTTCCTTTTTTTTGACTTTGACGAGGTTATTGAAGTTTATGTGATCCATTCTTTTGTGCCATAGCCAACCTTCATCTTCCTTTTATAGACAACACTTTTCATTTCCAATTTCACTTAATACATATATGTTGCTTGAAGTTCTTGCCATTGTTGCAATCAATTTGCCTAAACCTGCTTTTCGTATCTCGCACTTCTTTGAATCGAACATAAGTTTATGACCTTGGTCACACATTTTAATTAAACTTCTAATATTATGTTTCATATCTTCCACTAGTAGAACATTTTCTTCCTTGGTATTCTTGTTTCCAATTTTGACTATGCCCTTTCCAATGATTCTAGTTGAGTCATCATTTCCAAAGGAGAATGATCCATCTCTTTCCTTTATTAATGTAAGAAGCATGTCTTCATCATATTTTATGTGCTTTGAACAACCATTGTCAACATACCAACCATGTTTCTTGTGTTTATCCTATAGAGTGAGTGTGCATTCTTCATTGTTAAACTAGTCCTTCTTTCTTATCCATATTCTCTGCTAAGGTTCCTGTCTGTGACTATTGTTATTTTGTTGTGATTCTCTAAGAGGGATTTCCATTCTACAATATTTGGCCACGTGTCCAAAGTTGTTGCATTTGTAGCATTCCACTTCAGTGCTCAGTGGTTCAAACCTGTTGTAGCTTTTTCTTTGTGTTTCACTAGGCCTTATTGGATAACCATTTTGTGCATGACTTTCAAAGTTGTTTCTGTTCCTTCTATTAGCTCTGCAATTTACAACTTTATGTCCAAAATTATTACATGCATAACATAAACCAAAAAAGATAGTTTGATACCGGGGAGTTGAAGATCTTCTGAAAGGATTTACTATTCTAAATCCTTCTTCATCTTGAGGCCTGCTTGTTTCTGACTGTGGTTGATTTTTAAATCTGACTCTTATAGGTAGAGGAGTGTCCCTGTGAACTTCCCTATAAAAATTCTTGTTTCCTCTAACTGTCTCTGCATAACTTCTTGGTTGTTTTTATTTATCTGTAGTTTTTAAGCTTGAGCCTCTTTCTATCTAATTGTATCCTAGCACAGACTTGTCATGATGTGGCCTTTGAATGCTGATAATATTATCCAAAACCTTTGAATTGTTCTACATATTCTTCTATTGAAGGTCTTTTCTCAAAGTAACAACCTCTACTTCCAAATTTCCAATGATCCTGTCTTTTTCTTCCAGATGTTCTTTGAGTGCTTCTTCGGTTCTTTTGTATTCTTCTATTTGAACCTTTAATTTAGTGATCATATTTTCTACTTCTTCAGATTTTGAATTCTGAGTGTATTCTTTCTTGTCTAGTTCTACCCGGATTTTCTTGTTTTTGTTCTTTTCTCTTTTTATAACTTCTATAGAACTCAACAATTATTCTTTGTAGTCAAATTCTGATTCTTCATACTCATCTTCAGTGTCTTCTTTATCATATTCTTCTATTTCCATGAATAGAACTCTTTCTGTCTCACTTTCACTGACTTCATCTTCATCTAATGAGGAGTGATATTCTTTGGTGCAAAAACTTTTCTTGAAGACTTTCTTTTTGGTTCTTTTTCCTTTATAAGTTTGCTTGTTGTTTGAATCATCCTCTTAATTTCTTTTATTTTTCTTGTGAGGAAATGTTTTAGAAAATTAACCAATACCATCACAGTTAAAACAAATCAATGGAAGCTTACATTTATATCTCCCACTAGTTCCCTTTTTCATTCCTCTAACAAAGTTGGCCATTTTTTCATCATATTCTGAGATGTCACTATTGTTGTTATATTCTTTTTCTTTTTTCTTTCCATTTTTATTTGACCTTTTGGATTCTTTGAATGTTTCTTATTTTATACTTGGATTTTCTTGTTCAATTCTCATTTCATAGGCTATCAATATTCGGTTGGAACACTTTTAAAATAATAAGTCTGAAAAATTACCCTGTTTCTTTTTACTTCATCTCAAAATAGAACTCCAATAATAAATCATTTTTGTCTTTTATCCTTAACGAGTATACAAGGTCCACTGTCGATCCAACTCTCTCATCAATCGAATGATCCCTCTTTCCTGAACATTTTGGAGCCACCTGAATTTTAAAAAGTTCAAGCCTCTAGAGACTTGCTTCAGAGTTTTGGATTTTGGAGTTTCATGCTTTGGGCGTTTCATCATATAGAAACTCCAAAATCCCAATATCTAAAAAGTGTTCAAAGGGTGTTAATCATCATACACGTATACCTTCCTAAGCTTTGACACTTCATTACAAGTAGTGGCTTGTCGAAACATCCATAAATTTGTTTTGCCGACACCCGAAGCACATCGATAACAAAGAGCTAAACCTATTTTAAAAAATTTAATCTCAATTAATACTTAATTAAATAATTTCACACTTTCGAAGTTGATATATTTTCCATCCACTACACTCAAATATCATGAAGCACGAAACCCTAAAATACTTGAAGATAAGAATGATTATTTAGTGGATAAAACATGATTAAAATTAATTAATCACTTCGTGATTTTGCATTTCAGGGATCTTGTCTCGAGCAACTACCAAAATCCAGAGGTTCGAAAATATGAAGAAACACTTAACGATAAATGCGATTAAATAATGCATTAATGAGGATTATCTTGTGATTGATTTTTCACTGAATCGTAGCTCGGGTAAATTTAAATGTTATTTGTCAAAACTTCTAATCATTTCAAATAAGATCTCCAACCACAACCTAAATCTTTTCATTAAGGAGAGTGAATGCATCGTCAGTAAAGTATTCATAACTCAACTCATTTAGGGGAAAAGGATATTGAAGTTTGAATTTCATTTGCGTTTTCACAGAAAAGAAAGTTTGAGCAAGATAAGAAGTTTGCGCATTTCCTATAACAGGTAACAGAGTTCTGAACTCATCATATCATGGCTCCACAGAAAATAGCTAAAACGTCTAGTGAAATATAAAACCTAAACACAGACATCTTCTCAGACATGTCACCCAGAACCATAGACACCGTGAAAACCTGGATGCAGGTATTCGATATTCTACAATACGAATTGATCAACTGCCCAGTTGATTCAGGCAACGAGGTAAATGAAACCCAAGCTACAAGATAAAAATATGTTTCTCAATCAGAGCTGCATAAAATAACAATGCGGCCTAGGCTCATGCCTTATAATGATATGATTGGTTGGGCATTGGAGAATGTCAACCTCTTGACTAGCAGTACCTGCAATTCACAAAGGGTTGCAGTTGGGTCCTTCCGACCAAAGAATTTCCAAGTGATGTACAAATTATCCCCAATTCCCAATTGAATTTATAATGCCACCTTCTTAATGGACTTCGACAAAAAATAATGCGTGTAATATGGAAAGAACCTACCCGACTTGATCAAGGATTGGTTTTCACGTCCTGAGAAATTTAGAGCAGACACCCATGGCGTGTATGGTGTTGCCTCATTAGAGCCTCACATGATGTATGTAGCCATGATGTTATGTTGTCTTTTCGGGAAGGAAAAATGTGCTCATTTCTTATTACCATGGGTGCCAATCATGCATACGGTAGCAAAGGGGTACTCCTTCGATTGGGCCAAAATATTATCAGACAAATTGGTCAAGGAAATCACAGAATATCGGTCATTGAAAGCCAAAGGGAAACCTGCCCCATTTTACATGTCTTCTTATATTATGGATGTTGTTTGTTTCATGACACCATTTCCTTTGATGGGATGGAGCTGGACTCCGACCAACACTGAACCAATACACTTATATCACTCCAAGCTGTGGGAGGAAAAAGAAAAATATTTCTTCTATGGAATCTGTAACTATGTGGTGGTGTCGATGCATATTTATATATACGGGTGCCCACCTCCCAGGATTTCTGACAAGATAGTGACCAACCTAGGAAAAATAGAATATTGGTACATTGAAGAACATTTCTCTTATATCAAGGTTTTTGGATGCTCTGTCCCAAAACATGCCTTACCCAAGTTTCTACTAGATCGATTGGTGTGAAGAGAGGTGGCACATCAAGATATGTTAGGTAGAATCGGTAAAGAACTAAAGGAAATGGAGAAAAAAGTATGGCCCACCTTTCCTTTGCAGATTGGTGTGTTCTCATTGTTAGATTTCAGCCACTCAAAGGTAGAGGCCACGGCCCTGGAAGACATTAAGATCATTAATATTGAATTCAAGAAACATGATCCCCAGAAGATCGTGGGAAATCACATGGCACATTAGAATATAAAAAGATTCGAGCATGAAGACTCCCCATAGGATGAGATATTTCGAGGAGCAAGATCTTATCAGGAAGTGTTGAGTCGAGTTTGAACTCTGGCTCCAAAAGAATTATGCAAGTTCTATAATTTTCAAAGACACGGAAGAAATAGCCTTCCTAAAGTCTTATAGGGAGGAGCCCCGACATCTCTAGCCACACAGGAAGTTGTGACCTAGAAATCAGAAACAGGAAGTTCCAGTGGACGAGACATTCAGGAAAATTTGGAGAAAACAGAGGTTATGACATAGAAAGAAAATACTACATCATCAAATCCACCAAATGATCAAACTAAATCTCAAGCTGAAGCTTTGATAAAAAAGGGTGAAGAGAAATCACTGTCCACACTAGACAAATCGGCTACAAACATAGCAGGGCAACAACCATCTGCCGAGATAGGCAACCCTATCAAATCGGTCACACCTTTATAGTCCAGTAGGGAGAACCCGAATGCTGAAGTCATTTTTATAGAGGATCTCACTCCTATTTCGGTTGAATAAATGCCCCCTTTCGAATTCTTATACAACAAGAAGAGGAGGGTTGTGGTTAAAAGAGAAATGCACCAAAATGAGGGTTCAATTATCAAGAGACACAAAGTGTTACATTATGGTCAAGCCTTAGAGGAGGCAACATTTTCTATGGAAGTGGCAAGTACATTGGGAGCTTTTTCCAGAGTAAATCAATGTTTAGTTGGGAGTCTAGCAGAACAACTAAAGCAAAAGGATTTGTTGGTGAAATAGTTGCAAAACCAAATAAATACTATGGAATGGAGTGTGATAAATGAGAAGAATAAGGTTTTTGAGTAGATCAGAGCCTGCGACAGACGGGAAATCCAACAACTTAAAATCAGTCTTGATGAAATGCATAAAAATTCACAATCAAGTAGAGAATTGGCCATTCAACAGGAAGAGTTGGTCAAACAACTACAGGATAAAATAAAATTGATTGAGAACACAACATTGGATATGACGATTTTCCAAGCCCAGGAATTGACGAGAAGCTGGAATCATCCCAGCAAAACATTTTGACTAAAGTAGAAGTTGTTCAAAACTATTATCGGGTTGCAGAAAATTCTTTAAATAAGAATCACCTTAAGGAGAGAAATTCCATTGCAACTCGATTTACATTCCATGAGTCTGTTTTATCAGCAGCAAAGGATGTAGTAGCCAGGGCAACTAGATTGTCTCTTTTAGAGAAAACTCGAGGCGATATAATACTGAAAACCTGGGAGGCCAATTTAGTTGAAAGTAAAAGGTTAGCCTGGGAAGTGAAGAAATATTGTGAAGAGGCATGTTCCTCACTCGACAAAGAGTCACTAGACATTGAAATAGACAGTACCTTTGAATCCCTGGGGAAAATTAATATTGCAAAGAATCAACTTCATTCCAAGACGAGCATGGAAGAAGCCCGGGCCAAATCCTGCAATTGAAACAAATTGACATTATCCAGATAAATAAGTGGATAGTGAATCCTAGTTTATGACTACAGTCTATATATTTATAATTAAGGAGAATGGAATATAGGATGCCTCACATAGAAAATAAGTTATAAACTTTTGAGGCGAATTACACAACAGAGCCTTCCAGGTTGGTGGTGTCATTCGTAGGTAGATGTGTTCAGTGTGTCGAGCAAGGAAAAGCCAACACATCTGGAAACAAATGAGACAATGTGTGTGTACCATTCCAACAGGTCATGATTAGAGGCCAACTATTTCTGAGATGGAGGACAAGAAGAAGAAACTTCTTTGCCAGCAGGCGAAAAGACAGAGAAGATGGAAATGAAACTATTCAAATTTCACATATTGTAATATTTAATGTTTTTGAATTATGATAATGCCAAACTCCTAGGGTTCAGATCATTTTTGTATAAATGCATAGTTTGAAGACTTAACACAGGCTACTTCTTTCCGAATGTAATAGAGAGAACTCTCCTTTTGTGAGAATTAATACAAGTGCAGACAGGGATTCCAGTTTTTGTGTAGTTTGAGTTATGTTTTCCTCTTGTATTCCATATTTCTAGTTTCCCCTATGTTATTCCTTGATAAGTGAGTGATTTCGATTTAGTACCACTACTACTATAGTCACATTTTATCAGTTGTTTTATAAGCAAGCAATTTTTCCTCTGTATTTTTTATAAGTAAATACAAGACCTGTGAACTACTTGCAATACCGTATCTCATATCCTTTCAAGGGTGCATTCTTTAATTTCTTCTACTATGAACAAGGTAAGATTCATCTTGCATTGATGCCTCATTTTGTTTAACAGTTTTGTAAGTTTCCCTCACATCATTTGATTCTATAAATCGACTCAGATGACAAATTACGGCCTCTGTCCTGTTTTGTCATTATTTTCATTTGAGGATTATTTCTTATATAACTAACGAAAGAAAAAGCACCTTTCAAAACTTTCCTTTATATTTATGATACCTTGAAATTACCCTTTTGAGCCTTAAGTGTAATCTCAGGAGCAACATCTTTTTGGCGTCGTTGCCGGGGACGGAGAAACAAAGTTATTTTTTCCTGGGAGAACGACATGGTAAGTTTCTCTCTTTGATAGTGAACGAATATTGAATACATTAATAAGGCTAATTTTATCTTTCGCTTGGTGACTCCACTATAGATAAACTAGCATTCGGTAGAAAGAATACCAGGAAGAACCCAGACGACCAATAGACTACGCCCGTATCTGATCCTGAAAAGTTGATAAAACCCAAGGGATACCTCAAGTCAACTACCTCATCTTCAGGTAAGAAGTACCAACCCAAAATAACTCAAGTCAATATTAAGGTTCAGGTTGAAATATTAACTCCTGAATAAATCTTTGAACAAACACTTTCTTCAGAGGCCTCAACTAGAGAAACTGCAATAAAAACTGAGATTGACCCGTTCGATACTCCGAACGGTCTGAATAAAGGATCCTCATCTATACCTGCTATTGTTGCCTCTCTGTCTACCCCATCCTCACCTGAAACCAAGGTTTATTTTCTTAGAAATCCCGAGGAGCACACCTTATACCTCGATTTGTCTCCTATTGATTCACCTATCTATACATCTTGTAAGTGTGAGGAAACTAGTCCACGTTTCCCGTTCCCTCCTCTTCTAGACTTCATGTCTTATAATGACCAGTTTCTAGTTTTTTCTTCACTAGAGCCCGAGGAAGTTGAACATTCACCGCTTTGGTCCTTAGCAGTTTACGAAAATCCTCTCTCTATTTCCTAAAGTTCATCCCCTCGACATCAAATGGCTTTTGTTGGAGGAGGTGTCACCAGAGGCAGTGTTGTAGAAGGATGCGGTCAAGGACCACCACCTCTGCCTCCTAGGATTTTTTCCAAAGTGGCGATCATATACACTCCTATAGTCCTTCCCCCTATCCTTCATGATTTACCAGAAAATTATATGAAGAACTTACCAAAATTCATGAGAGAAGGGGATTTAACTGCTATAGAGCACATAAACGTTTTTGACCAATTTGTTGATATCCTCAGCATTGAGCATGAGGATGTTTACTCGAGACTTTTTGTGAAAACTTTTGAAGGTCAAGTAAGACTATGGTTTCGAGGGCTCCAGGTAGGTTCTATAACGTCTTATGATGTGCTAGAAAACACCTTTTTAAGGCAATGGGGAGAAAAGAAAGATCACTTGTATTATCTGACAGAGTTTGGGGCTCTAAGGAAAAAGACTTTTGAGTTAGTCCTAGAATTCACCTAGAGGTTTAATAAACTCTATCATAATATCCCAGCAAAATTTAAACCCTCTTAGCCCACAACTAAGGTGACTTTTGCAAGGGCTTTCGAGCTCGACTTTGCCAAAGGAGATCTGTTGACCTCACAAGAATGCAGGACAACGTCATCGAAATTGAGTCAAACATGATGGCATCAGGTAAACTAAAAGCAAAGGTCAAGACAGGAACCAAAGAATCTAAATGCTTCAGGGAACAAGCTGTAACTTTCAGATCTAGCAAGTTTGCAGAGGACAAAATGGATGACATGGCTAAGATAATCAAATAGTTATCAAAACAAATCTCTAGAATGTAAATAGACCAAGATAAATCTAATCCTTTTTCTAGGATATAGTTCAAAAGGAATCCCAATCCCCAGATCCAACATAGACCAGTAAAAAACGAGGATCAAAAAATCAAAGCTCCTTTTAAAATAGAAAACTTTATGCAAACTGATGATATGCAAGACTATGAGGGGTTAGATGAAGATATAAACAATCTCAGTGATGACGACCAAGAACCTCACCTAACCAGACAGGATTACAAAATATCTTTAGACCAAGAATCCTTGTTCGAAAATGAGGAAAGTATAAATAATCTGGGAGAATCTGATTATCAAGGAATAGTCGAATCTATAATGGCCAAGCTTCAACAGAAATATAATTTAAGGCCTAGAGATAAAAATTCTACAACTACCCCACCGAAGAATATCTTGTCGAGAAGTAAAATGAATGAGGCATCTCAACCATCCACTGAAGAACAAGTTGCCAAAACAAAAACAGTTGAAACGCAAGATGCCAAAACAAGCACAACCGAAACAAAAGCAACGCGGAATAATAGGCCAGAAAGTAGAGAGACATAGATCCAAACTAGAGAGGCCGAAAAGATGATTGGAAGTATCAATCTGGAAAATGAAATTAATAAATTAAAAATCCCCATGCCCCTGGTCAAATTAGCAAAAAATTCGATGTATAGAAAGGAAATTGCCGCGATGATAAATTTCTCAGATGTTGAAAGTCATGCGGATGTTATTAATCTAGAATATGACAGGCCTACCATAATGTTTGGTCCACATATTGAAAATGATAAAGACCCTGTTGCTCCTTTTTATATTACAATGGCTGTGCATGATCACCTACTCCATAATTGTAGGTTGGATTCTGGAGCCTCCCACAACTTAATGCCCAAATTTATTATGGAAAAACTGGGTCTCGAGGTTACTAGACCATACCAAGATCTGTATTCTTTTGATTCAAGAAAGGTTAAGTGCCTCAATATGATTAAATATTTGGTGGTTAATCTTGCACAGATCCATGTGAAGAGTATTCTCATGGACGTTGTCATTGTTGATGTTCCCGTGAAGTATGGCATGTTGTTATCCAGGTCTTGGGGTGCCAAACTTGGAGGATCACTTCAATTGGACATGACGTACGCCACGATCCCAATTTTTGGTGGACATTTCACCCGTCTATACAAAGAGACAACATTGGCATATTATTACCGTAAATGACCCACAAAACCAAAATAATTATCTGGTTTATGTCACAGATCATGATATAGGAAACTGTATATTATCAGTTGATCATGGTTTTTATGCATGTACAAAAGAAAGTTGTACAGAAGAAGAAAACAAAAAAAAAAAAAAAAAATTGTAAATAGTGTAGGAGTTTGGAAAATGTTTTTTGATGGTGCTTCATCCTGGGAAGGAGTAGGAGCTGAAGTGTTGTTTGTGGCACCCGAAGATTAATTCATTGTTCCTTTCTCATATAGATTACAGTGGGGCATTGATTATACAAATAATGTATGCAAGTATTAAGCTCTGGTCTTAGGACTAGAAGCTGCCAGGAAGTTGAAAATTGAAAATTTAATAGTCTATGATGATGCAGAACTAATTGTAAAATAGATAAGGCAACAATACCAAGCCAAACATCCAAGACTAAGATCCTATAGGAAATGCACCTAGGATTTGATAGAAATTTTTTTCTCATCATTTAATATTCATCATATTCCCAGGGTAGAAAATCAACAAGTTGATTCTCTGGTGAAAGCGGCTGCTACGTTTACGCCACCTACCGTTCTAAAGCTAAATTATCACATAGAAATGAGGCATAGGCCTTCAATACCAAATAATGTTCAACATTGGTAGGAATTTGAAGATGATGAACAGATCAAGCAATTTCTAGAAATGGTGGATGGATTTTCCAAAATGCACATCGACTAGGAAAATCAGAATGACCCCACTTGGATCATGCAGGAAGACGAAGATCCTCAAGAGTTACAAGATAAGATTTTTAATCACCGCATGTTGGTGATGAAAAACAATTAGATCCCAAAGGTTCTGATTCCTCTAGAAAGATTATTTGATCATGATGATATACCCCTAAAGTCTATCTTGCAACCTCAGCCTGAAGAGGTTGAGGATTATAATATAGGCACTAAGGAAAACCCTAAACTGGTCAAAATATCTAAATACCTTCCCTCTAAAATGAAAAGTAAATATGTTGAGTTACTCAAACAGTACAAAGATGTCTTCGCTTGGTCTTATGATGAAATGAAAACTTATGATACCACTGTCATCGAACATAAAATCCCTTTGAAACCGGGCATTAAACCTTTTAGGCAGAAGCTCAGACAGATAAACCCTATACTCCTTCCTATAATAGAAAGGGAGCTAAAAAATCTCCTTGACGCAAAGATTATTGTTCCACTTAGTTATTCTGAGTGGGTAGCTAACTTGTTATTCCGAGTGGGTAGCTAACTTAGTTCCAGTCAGGAAAAAGAATGGTGAAATCAGACTCTGTGTGGATTTCAGGAACCTAAATAGATCATCCCTTAAAGACAATTATCCGCTCCCTAAAATGGATCACGTCCTAGAAAAAGTGGTTGGGGCTAACTGAATGTCTGTGATTGATGGCTTTTCAAGTTACAATCAAATTGCAGTCCACGAAGATGACAAAGATAAAACTGTGTTTACTAGTCCATGGGGTACTTTCATGTACGAAAAAATGCCATTTGGTCTGATGAATGCAGGGGCCACCTTTCAACAAGAAATGGACATAGCCTTTGTCGGTGAGAGAGATAAGTTTTTCATTATCTATATCGATGATTTAATAGTTTTTTCTAACTCAGATGCAGAGTACTCAATACACCTCAAACAAACATTCGAGAAATGCAGAAAATCTGGTTTGTCACTCAACCTTAAGAAATCCCATTTTGCAATGCAAGAAGGTAAACTCTTAGGCCATATAGTATCTAGGGAAGGAATCAAAATCAATCCAAAAAGGGTTGAAGTTATAGATACAATCAATATTTCTAGAAACATAAACGAAATTCAGTCTTTTTTAGGAAAAATAATTTCTTTAAGAAGATTCATTCCAAATTTCGCTGAATTTGTTATATTGATTATAGATATGCTGAAAAAGGACAACGAGGTCAAATGGAAAACAAAAGATAAAGCATCTTTCGAATGCATAAATAAGGTAATAAAAGAAGCATCGGTGATGGCCAGCCCAGACTACATGAAAGAGTTCCTGATCTTTTCATTCGCATCCAAGCATACTATCGCAGTCGTTCTCTTACAGAAGGATGACAAAGGTTTCGAGAAACCGATAATATTTTTTAGTAAAAGCCTCAGAGACGCCAAGTTGAAATATGATATATTGGAAAAACAAGCATACGCTATGGTAAAGGCCCTCAAATATTTCAGGACTTATGTGCTGCATTCAAAAATAATTGCATACGTACCAACCAGCTCTGTTAAAGACATATTGGTTCAACCTGATAGTGATAGAAGAAGGGGTTGATGGCTAGCCAATATTTAGGAATTTGATCTTGAGTTAAAACCAACTAAACTCGTCAAAGGTAAAGGTCTGGCTAAGCTATTAGCCGAATCAAATTTCAGAGCACTCGGGATAAATCATCTGCAATCTTACGGAGACCTTTCGAATATAGAAGAATTTGATGATCAGACACCTGCAACCCAGATCCAAGAAAAAATTTCCA
>JASDQU010437447.1:105925-125947 GCA_032191745.1 Picea mariana | reverse complement strand
TTGTACCAAAATTGTATTTCTGTAGATCTGACTTGTACAGAAAGTCACATGCAACCACTAATATCTCTAGGGAAAATCCTCAAATCCCCATAACCATTTCTCATGTATACAACAAAATCAAACTACTTATAGAAACAAGATATACCTTTTGAACTAGTAGATAGATCTGATGTACTTGATCACTGTAGACCTTCCTAGGAGCTTTCTTTTAGTCTCCAGAGACCGACATATTCATCTTCTCAAGTTTCTATGGATTTTATTTCATGTACGCACCCTAATATACTGCTAGCCCATGTACATATGTGCCCTACTCCACTGTAGCTCGTGTACACCTAAAAAATTAGGGTTTTTTTAGTCTTTTTTGTAATTCTGAAACTATCGCCATCAACACTTCGTGCTACCTCAAACTTGTGCAACTTCAGATATATCAATGAGTATCTGCAATAAACCTTACATAATAATATATATTCAATGTTCTCAATGGTGCTAATAGGAGAGCCTTGCTCTCTTATTTATACTTCCATGTAGCTTCTTCAAGGGGTTACCTTCTAACCAACTTAACCCAAATTCCTTCTTTTAGGGCTAACCCACTTCTAACCACTTGTCCACTTCTAACCCACTTTGCTACAAAAAGTAAATTCTCCACTTCTAGTTGCAACTAATTTATTTTTAATTATTTTCTTATTCCAACAACTTAACCCATGATTAACTCCTAGTGTTACTCACTTGTCTAGTCAACTTCTTCTAGGAGATTCTAGAATAATTTTGACTTATTTGACCTTCTAGATAACTCATGATGGTTCTCCAACTTTACAATTCCATAACCCTCTAACCGTGAGGGTTATGTGGCATTCCACATATCACCAGAAATGGCATGACATGTAATATATACGTAGAATAGTCTTACCTACAAATATACTAAACTCCATATCATTATACATCAATCAAACTGAAGTCCCTTAACCATATTATTGGGGCTACCAAAATTTTCTACCGGACTTGCTTCAAGGGTTGACATCAATGACAACCAACCCAATTAATCAATAGTTGGAACTAGTATTTTTGATATTACCTCTATTTTTGTAGGATCCATAATAATCCTTGTAGGAGATATGTAGTGATCAATAACAATTCCCCATGTGAGTAGCATATGAAATTTTTCATGACTAAGGGAAAGATTTGTTTCCTTGCATCTTGCAAGGCCTTTCTTAAGGTTGATCATGGATTCTTTGAATTTATTTACACATATAGTGAAATCATCCATGTATACTTCAACACAATCATGAAACAAGTTAGAAAATATCCCAAGAAAAACCCTTTGGAAATAGCAGAGACATTGCACAATCCAAAAGGTAGCACTTGGTAGGCATAAGTACCCCATGGAAAAGTAAAAGTGGTATTGTATTTATCTTTTGGGGCAATTTGGATTTATTTATAGTCATTGAACCCATCAAGAAAAGAGAATAATTTCTTTCCTACCAAGGTATCTAAGACTTGATCAATGAAGGGTAGAGGAAAATGATATTTTAAGGTGGATTATTCAGTTCTCTATAATCATTGCATACTCTCCATTTACCATTTTTCTTTGGTACTATTACCATTGGTGATACCCACTTACTTTATGAGATGGGATAGAAGAAGTTTACATTAAGCAACTTCTATAGTTCGTCTTTCACTATTTATCTCAAGGCATGGTTCATTCTTCATTGGGGTTGATCAATAGGTTAGGAGTACTCCTGAATATAGACATGATTGGTAAAAAGACTAGGATGGATTCCCTTCATGTCAATATAATCCCAAGAAAATGAATTGATGTGTTTTTGCAACATATTTATCAATTGATCCTGCTAAGAGGTCTCAAGTTTGAGATTGATATTCATTGTTTTACCCAGGTAGATCTCAATCGGTGCACCATGGATTTCATACATGAAATTCAAAGAAGAAGTTACGGTATCAAATTTTTATGCCAAATCAGTTAATGAGCATATTTTTTTAGGATGTTTACTTACAAATTTCCGAAGGATGGGTAAATGGATGGTGAAATGAAGAAGGATATGTTAGGAAATTACAAATCAGGTCATATTTTATATCCTCCTTAAAATTATAGGATTGATCTATATTAAATATGGTTTTAATGATATCATCATCTCTATCTACTATCCAATAAGGGTTTCCAAATATGTAAAAGATTTGGAAAGAGGGTAGAGAGTGATATTCTTGGTAGAATTTCCATGGGAGATAGTAATATATCATAACCTATACCCCATATATGAATTTGCAGTAGCCAACCAAGGCCTATCGAAAATAAATCATTATCTATGCTAATTAGATTTTGGTTGTATAACCATGAACTCCACAGGATATTCCCAATAATCCATAGAAACTACTACATCCTCCAAAACCCCTAGGAGTTGGGTTTAAGCTAGGTAATTGGAAATTATCCATAGTTTATTTGGTGATAAAATTAATATAATCCCCTAAGTCAATTAAGGTATTGGGAATGGAATTATTGTTAATGTGAACATTGACAACTAGGTTTATCGAATCTACATATTTAGTCATGAAATTCTTTCCTAACACGAAGTCATCTAATTTTCCAATTACATGGATAGTTTTGGGGGCCTTCGTTTTCCTTCCAATTTTTCTTAAGAATAATTCTTAGACAACTTTGGCATAAAATGGAACATGTTTGAATGCTTGAAACAAAGGAATCTTGACACATACATTTCTTAAATCCTCTAGAAAGTCAAAGTTAGGTTGTATGAGGGGTTTGTCTATACTCAATCTCTCTAGATATGGGGGAGTTGAAATAGAACTAGATACGTGTAGTTGGATTGAGATTCTTGGGTAGTTGTTTATACTGTTGAGGAAGGTTTATCATCTTGATCATTTATTTCAATGGGTTCTTCCTCATCACCCTATTATGGGATAATGGCAGAAGTATGGTTATTAATCACTTTCCCTGAGTGTAAGTGAACATTGTGACAATCCATAGGGGAAATTAAATATGTTGGTGTTGATCTAAAATACTATTTTATGGTCCTACGTTCAACCTCATGAGGGTAAAATCCCCCTGTGTTTTTATAGAGCTGGTACTCCTCTTTTTAGTTTAAAATTATATACAAAAATATAAACAAAGCTTGAGAAGGACCAGACTTATTGAAAACAAATATTCACATTCAGAGAAATACATGAGATTGGGACCAGGTATCTTCCAAAAATATTATACACAATATGCTACATAATTCATAAACCAAACGAGCATGAAAAATAAAAGGATGGCATTTCCATCACAACATTCATCAAGATAGTAAATAATATCCACATAAATGAGACAAGAAATACGGATTGCATATGGAAGATAAATTTGAATGAAAAATTCATTAAATACCAAAAATATTGTGATGGATACACATTTGAAATCTCAAGCTTTAAATCAAAGTGTTTCAGAATACAATAATGTAATATCACAAAATAGTTCTCTGGTAGTCTCAAAAAATAATATAAGCCTTTAAATAAAAAGTAAATGTATTTAAAGTAAATTTTTTTGTTTTCCCTTCAAAGAGGACATGGATAAGGCCCCCGCAAACCATGACATGAAAATATCTGGAAGAAAAGAGGAAAAACATCATGGATCACCCTAGTTTAATTTCACAGATAACTGATAAATAGAAGGTGATATGACAAATGATTGTGGAAGAAAAATAGACAAAAAGGGGGAAAAAAGTTGTTGCTTGACTCACTGTGATGGAAAGTTTCCATAACCCTTTACTTGCTTGGAGGTGCCTCTTTTGTAGATTATTGTTGTTGTTGAGGTGGCATAACCACTACACATGTTTGTTGATTTTCTGGCTCAATGATTTTGATTAATGATTTTCTTAACCACTCCTCAATATATTCCCTCAAGGGAGCTACCATGATCTCATGCCTAGTTTTGATCTCAAATAATTCATTTTCAAATTCTCTCATTTCCATACTCGATTCGTGAAATGTGTCATCCACTTGATCATTTCTATTAATATACCTAACTAACCATCTTTCAACTTCTTTTTAAGAAAACTCTATTGTTTCGATAAATTCATTTTCCCAGGCTACTTTGAATGCATCGAGTTGTTCTATTAATGTTCCTTTGATAAGAGCATTGTATCCATTAATAGAGTAGGGACATCAAGTTCTTTTGTGAGATCAACAAGCTTAAGGAATAAATCACCTCTTTTATTTTTTAAAACATCTAACTCACTTATCATTTCTCTCAAATTTTTTATTCTCCTCAACCAACATGCATTGATCTGTTTGATCTGGGTATTGAAGGAAGTTTCTACTCTTTTCTGTGGTCATCTCTTAAGCTCAAAAATTTGGTCGAGAATGTACTCACAACTTCCTTGTAAAATTCTTCACCATTCTCTAGATATTTCTGTAGATATTCCTTGAAATTTGTAATTCTTGATGAAAAATTGGCAGTACTTTGAGTTAGATCCCAAATTTATTGAATTAGGTCTATTCTTTTCTGTATTGCATCCCTAAAATACTTTCTTATTTCTTTCAACAAACATGATGAACCTTTACATTTATAGTTTCTTTTTGGAATGTTTTCTAACACAAGTGTTGGTTGAATTGTATTCAGGGGATCTCGAAATAAAGGTCCCAGCATTAAGGCCTCTTCTAATTATTTTATCTTTTGTTTCAATTGTAAATTTTCTCTTTCCATAGTATTAATAGATTGCTTCAAATCATCTATGGTTGCTCCGTGGAATTGTGCAATTTTCAATGGTGTAACCCCATGTAATATTCCAGATATAAAAAGTATGCATAACAAAAATAAATAGCTAGAAATGGCAGATGAACAACAATATAACCAAAACAACACCACAATAATACCAACATGATGCCAGAATAATACCAGAAAGAACACTTTGATTACTGAGAGCAATGTTCACTTGCCTCTTCGAGGGGGAAACCTCCAACAAAGCAGAGATCTATTACAATAATATCTAAGACCAAATTTCTCATACCCTCGACTCCTATTTATACTAAATATGTCTATCAAAAGAACCATCTAGAGGAAGATCCTTCTAGAAGCAGAAGATTCTATTAGGTCTTCTTACATTGGACTTATTCTTCCTTATTGCTAGGCCTTATTAATATTTACCTTTATTACATGGAAATATATTATTCTACCTACGTGAGGTGTTAGGTCCCTAACATGTCCTCCCCCTTAAAAACAACCTTGTCCTCAAGGCTTGAGATGGGGAAATTGTTGTAGAATGGTAGATGGTTCCCAAGTGGCATATGTTGGAGTTGTATCTTTCCACTGGAATAACACTTCCTTGATGGTTCATTGACACATTCGAAACTCACGCTGGTCCAAAACTGCTTGTGGTTGTAGCCAAATGGATCCTTCTTCTTCTAACTCGGGAAGGTTTGTTTGAGTTTGGCACTTAGTTCCAATAACATTCTTTAAGCAAGAAACATGAAAAAAAAGATGGAGCTTAGAATGTCTGGAAAAATATAATTGATAGGCCACATGTCCCACACACTTGAGAATGGTATAAAGACCATAAAATTTGGGTGCCAGTTTATGAAAATGGTCAGCCTTGAGGGAATTTTGCTTGTAAGGTTGTAGTCAAAGAAACACCTAATCCCCTTTTTCAAATTGACGTTCAGAGTGACCTTGATCTGCTTGTTGCTTCATGCAATTATGGGCCATGACCAAATTCTCTTTGAGGGTACGGAGAATAGCCTCTCGAGCTATAAGCATTTGGTTAACCGCCTGGACCTTCGAGACAAAGTGTTGTACCACCATTCATCTAGTGTTAACCATTGAGCCCATTGATTCTGCCTTTCCGATGCAAAACACCACAAATATGTTTCCAAACATTTGTTGACAACTTCATTTTGACTATCAGTCCAGGGATGATAAGTTGTGATGAGATGCAATTGGGTTCCTTGTATCTTGAACAGTTCTTGCCAAAAATTGCTGGTGAAAGTTGGGTCATTATCAGAAACAATAGAATGTGGCATGCCATGAAGCTTGAACACCCGATTCATGAAAATTTGAGCTACAGTGGAGGCCATAAATGGGTGTTGAAGAACACATAAATGAACATACTTGGAAAGACGATCAACTACCACCATGATGAATTATTTATTTTTCGATTTAGGTAAGCCTACAATAAAATCCATAGAGATATCCCGCCAAATAGCAGGTGGAATCGAAAGCAGTTGTAGTGTGCCAGGAGATTTGACTGTTTCTCCCTTGTTGCATTGACACACATCATATTCAACCACAAAATTACGAATGTCATGTTTCATACCCTCCCAGAAAAAAAAGAGCATTTGGCCTGGTCATATGTTTTGGTAAACCCGAAGTGCCCAACTGTGGGTGTAGCATGAAGCTCATAAAGTACCATGGATTTAAGTTTTGATTGTTTACTTAAATACAAATGGACTTTGTATCAAAGCTCATCATTGAGCCAAGATTACCCTGGGGAAACTGGATAATTGGACTGTAATTGTTGTATCAGATGTGAACTTTTGGGATCATGTAGCCATTCCTGGAAAATAGCTTGGAGCCAATCTGGTACAATTAAAGAGAGATAAAAAAGGGACCCTTCATCTTCATATTTTCTGGAAAGTGCATCAGCAACTACATTTTCTTTTCCTTTCTTGTAAATGATCTAATAATCATATCCAAAGAGATTAGTCACCCATTTTTGTTTCTCCGGGGAGGAAAAATGTTGTTCCATAAAATACTTGAGGCTTTGATGATCTATCTTAATTTGGAAGCGTTTCCCCAATAGATAATCATTCCAAATATCCACGGCATGCAGAATAGCCAACATTTCCTTTTCATAGATTGATTTGCCAAAATTTCTATCAGACAATTGTTTGTTGGTAAAGGCCAAAGACTGACCCTCTTTCATAAGGACAACACTAATTCCTTTCCCAAAAGCATCACATTCCAGGACAAAGGTCTTTGTGAAATCAGGAAGGGCCAGGACTGGAGTGGTGCACATGGCCATCTTCAAGTTTTGAAAAGCATGAGAAACTGTTGGAGTCCAAGTGAAATAATTCTTTTTAAGGAGTGCAGTGAGAGGTGCCACAATATTTCCATAATTCTTAACAAACTTGTGATAATAATGTGTTAAACCCAGAAATCCTCGCAAGATTTTAAGAGTCTTTGGGTGAGGCCAATCTAGCATAGTTTCAATATTTTTAGGATCTACTCTGACATCGACCTTTCCAACAAGATGACCCAAGTACTTGACTTCCAAGGCACCAAAATCACATTTAGATTGTTTGAGGAAAAGTTGGTGCTGAGAGATTAGATGGAGAACTCGATCGACATGAGAAATATGGGATGTCCAAGGTTTTTTGTAGATGAGGATATCATCAAAGAAAACTAAGACAAAATGCAGAGAAAAGGACAAAAGACATGATTCATGAGGCTCTGCAAAGTGGAGGGAGCATTACAAAAGCCAAAGGGAATGACCAAAAACTCATAGTGGCCCTCACGAGTTCTAAAGGCAGTCTTAGGAATGTCTTCCTCTTTCATACATATCTGGTGGTAGCCAGAACGGAGATCAAGTTTAGTAAAGAACTGGGCACCACTTAATTCATCCAAGAGGTCATCAATGACAAGAATGGGAAATTTGTCTTTAATGGTGAGTTTGTTGAGGATGCGTAAGTCATCAAACATGTGCCAAGAACCTTCTTTCTTAAGGACCATGACCACATGATAAGAGTATGGGCTTGTACTAGGGCGGATAACACCTGCATTGAGCAGTTCTTGAACCATTTTTTCAATTTCATTTTTTTGGGAAAAGGGATGACGATAGGGATAGATATTGGGAGGAAGGCTTCATGGGACAAGGGTAATGGAATGAACATGAACACCATGGGAAGGATGGAGTCCCTGGGGAGTGGAAAAAACCACTTGATGTTTAGAGAGGATGTATTGGAGGTCCTGTGGCACAGAGGGTGTCTCGGTTGCTTGTATGGCATGGAGTTGGGAAATAATTCAAGAATGACCTTTTTTGAGTATCTTTTCCATGTGATGGGAACTAATTATCTCTAGGGAACTGACAGTGATTCCTTGGAACTTATATTGTTGGCCCTCCTGGTTGAATTGCATGGTTAATTCCTTAAAATCCATGAGAATGGGACCCAAATTCCTTTGCCATTCTACACCATACACAATGTCACAACCACCCATATCTATAGAAAACATATGAGATTTCAGGTGGTATTCACCAATTTGGAGATGCACATTTTCACAATGCCCTCCAAATTTCATGGACCCACCATTGGAAATCATGATTTGGAAATTATTGACTGCACGAATATAACAATTATTTTCATGGGAAATGTGGCGATGAATAAAATTATGGGTGCTTCCACTATCAACAAGAATGATGACCTTCCTATGCTTGATGTAACCAACTAACTTGAGATTTTGGGGAGAAGAGAATCCAATAAGATCATTTAGGGAAATGACCGGTTCTACTTCAGGAAGGTTTGAGGGAGGGGTTATGTCAATGGGTTCAGGTGACACTGACACAAGGGGAGCCTCAACATCCTCTTCTGAAACATCCTCCGATATGGCCATAAAAATATTTTGTTCCTTACACTTGTGTCCAAAAAAATATTTTTCATCACAATTATAACAAAGGCCTTTGAGTTGGAGTTCAACCATTTCAGCCTTGTTTAAATTGTGGATGTTTAGTTTAGTAGAAGGAGGAGTGGGAGTTACTGGTTTAGTGCGAGGAATAAAGGAGGTTTTTCTGTTTTGAGAAGAAACAACATGTTTTGCTTCCTTAGCTCTTTTAGTAGTGTCCACCCAACTCTAAGGTCGATCCATGAGGACATGAACACGAATCTCATCCTTGAGGCCACTGATAAAACATTCTCAGAAAAAAGCATCAGACATGTCCTCTGTACAAAAATCCAGTCTCCCAGAAGCAACTATAAAGTCTTCCATGATGCCAGATTGTTTCAACTTTGTCAAATGGCCTAAATGGTTGGTGTCAGTGTCAAAGTGTTCATAAATCTCTACCACAAAGTGTGTCCAAGCCACATACCCTTTGCAGGCATTTTTTCTCCATTGCCACCATTTCCAATGTTCTTGATCTAGATGGAGAACACCATACTGGAGTTTGGAAAACTCATCCGTAATTCCATACAAAGAGAAATAATGTTCCATTTGAGTTACCCATCCAGTGGGATCTGATCCATCAAATTTGGTCACATCCACACACGGAAGGCATAGGTCACGCTGAAAGTGATGGGGCTGAAAATTATGGGAATGAGAGGAAGTTTCACCTTCGATATGCAAAGGTGGGTGAGAAAAGGGAATATTTGCGGGGATATGCAGCTTGGAGCAAATCATCGTAGTGATAGATTCAAGTTGGGTAGTAATGTCTTGTTTGAGATCTTGTTTGAGTTCCATGATTGAGGCAGTGATGGAGGAATGCATCTTTTGATTGACGGTGGAAATATTCGCACTGATATGTCGCACTTCTTGTTGGGTTTATATGAAATTAGAGTGCAAGGTATTTATGCAAGCTTTCAAGTCTTAGCTACAGGTATGGGACATGATCACGAGGGAACACGAAAAGGGGTAGGTGGGACCACATAGAAAATGGGTTATGGGTGAAGTGTATCACAACGATCAGGGCAAAGAGTGGAATCCAATGGGGTAAATCCCAAATAAGGTTGTTGGAAGGGGTTCAGGTCCACAAGAAAAAACAATTGCTGAAAAATGATAGGTATGACTGGGATAAGGGAAAAGAGAGAAATCCAACGGAATAGGTCTCAAATAATGGTGCCAATTGCAGTGATGAAATTACCAAATGCTTAACATGAAGAAATGTGTAGTAATTTCACAACTCGAATGCAGGAGACACAGTTGCGTCACAATAGATCTTGTTTTTTATGTTTTTGTTTCTATCCCAAGGGTTAGGTATTCAAGGGTTCTACAGAAAAGGATTTGCCCTGTGCTATAGCTCTCTGATATATGTGCGGGGTCCAACAGTATTAATAGGCTGAATATCTCAGTGCACCAACTAAGGAGGCTAGACCGTTCCCTTAGCCTTACTATCGGACTACCCAGGTACTAGAGAGTATCTTCCCGAGTGTTGTTCTCAATGGCACTATAGCAGTCAGGCATCTGATCGGTTTATCTATGGAGGGATTCAGGAGATCTAGGTTGATCCATATACAAGTCTTGTGTGATGCACTACCACTCGAAGGGGTACCAACAGGGGTTACAAGGGTGTCCAATAGATGTGCGCTTAAGTACCACTTGTATTTCTTGCGTGTATCAATCCCCGATCACGGGTTTATGCGCGTAATGAAAGATATATGTAGCTTAAAAACGTTGGAATATGTATCTACCTTGAAAATAATTAACCCACAATGTTTTCCCGAGGAAGGTGCTCTGATACCACTTGTAATATTCCAAATATAAAAAGTATGCAGAACAAAAATAAATAGCTAGAAATGGCATATGAACAACAATATAACCATAAAAACACCACAATAATACCAAAATTATGCCAAAATAATACCAGAAAGAACACTTTGATTACTGAGAGAAATTTTCACTTGCCTCTTCGAGGGGGAAACCTCCAGTAGAGCAGAGCTCTATTACAATAATATCCAATACCAAAGTTATCATACCCTTGACTCCTATTTATACTAAATATGTCTATCAAAAGAACCATCTAAAGGAAGATCCTTCTAGAAGCAGAAGCTTCTATTAGGTCTTCTTACATTGGACTTGTTATTCCTTATTTCTAGGCCTTATTAATATTGATCTTTATTACATGGAAATATATTATTCTACTTATGTGAGGGGTTAGGTCCCTAACACCCCATAAAAGTCAGTTAATTATTTCCACTTTTCTAATGACTATTTCTTTCTTATATTAACTTTTTCCAGTAATAAGTTTTTTGGATACTTGATCATAGGTCGCATGGTGAAGGTAATAGATTCTTCCTCGAATATTTCTGGTTCCTCGGTAATTAGGGCTTCAATAATTTCCCTGGTTTCCAGTAGTCTTTGCGTAGACCGATTGGGTTCTTCAATGAGCTTATAAACATCCATTGCTCGTGGAATTTCTTGGGTTTCAGGTATGCCCAACCTTGTTGTTTGCATATTTATTTTTCTTTTAATAGAGGTATACATAGTATGGGATTTTTCAAGATTTTTCTTGGTGGGTCCTTATCACCACCATCATATGAACCTCTAGCTGATGCTTTTCTCATTTCAATACCACTGGTCCTATATTTCGTTCTTGATGGAGTACTCTTCTGGGAAGTAGTTGGTGAGTTAGGGTTTTTGTCTACTACTTATTTTCCATGCTATCAGTAACCTTCATTGGTACTGATCAATTCTTCCATGGTATCTGAAACTTGATCTACTGCAATTTCATGGAGATCCAAATTATCTATGCCCCCTTCTTGAAATTGTTCAATTTTGGTGAAATACGAAGAATGACCAATTAATTTTGTATGTGCAATGAACTTGTTATCCGAGTTATGTGCTTTACAGTGAATTCTCTAATTTTCCATGGTAGGGGTACAAACCAGATTTTTCTCCTCTCGTTGAAGAAATGGGCCCGGGTTTCATATTTTTTGCACATTTCCTTAGAGAAACATTTTTATGATACATAAAATGGGAGAATAAAAGGCTTTTCTTCACCCCCGAACAACCAGGTAACAATAAATTCCTCGAGATTCTCAAAAAATCCTATCTTGGAGAGAAAGGTGGTGGATTCAAGAGATAATCATGATGTACTAGGGCCAAAAATCAACTTTTTGAACTCTGAAATGAAATTATTGTGAATTGGGTAAAATTTCTATTGATCTTTGTGTCTATACAAGGACGAATACCATGCGTAAATTGGTGCCATATTTAAATCAATATTCCTTTACCTCAAAAAGTCTTCAAATACATGACCATAAGAAATGGCAAAGATGAGGTTAGAGGTCATATATAATTTTTGAGTCTTTTTCAAATTACCCAATTGGAAAGAAACTTCACTCGAGATAAGGTGGCCCCAGTCTATAATGGATTTCTCATGCAAAGAAAAATATAGGACATATAAATATTTCTTGGTATAGATGTAGTAGATTCCATACCAATAATATAGGAAAACAACCATGGAAACTCTATGTATGGGTATTTTAGTGAAGTTACCTCAATCCTGGAAATACTGGAGTTACTTCCCGGGTCAACCAAGTAATTGCTTATAACCTTCTCTCCTCCTCTATGTTGTTTCAGGAATTCATTATCCTATTCGCTTTTAAACCACAAGGTGGATGTAGGAAGTCATAACATTATGGAAAATATTGAAGGAGCTAAAGAAATGGGTTAATGTCCTTGAAGTTGAATTATTCTTTTCTCATAGTTGAACTCATATACACACCATTGAACAAGTTCTTTGAAATATGATACTTATGGAACACAACCAACTAATGCTATGCCTAAATTCCAAATTAAGTTCATCCTTTTATCGGCCAGAGAACAATCCTTGTAGTAGTTGTATGCCCTCGACCACTCAAACTCTTGATTCTCATGCCCAAGTGTGTTTAGTGTGTCTCCACAATACAACTCCTTTTTCTTACTGGACATTCTTTTCTCTTCTTTTGGCTTTGGCAATAGGTGGCACTACTGTCGATATTTACAGCTTGGCATATTAGTTTTTACTTAATTTCACCACGTATTGTCTATATAGTTCAATCAATGTAAATATTTCTTTAATTTTTTCGGATTGCATGAGGATATTTCAATTTATTGCAAGGTTTACGGGTGTTTCACAAATTTAATAATGACATTATGCTTACACAAGTGGAAACTGATGTGGAGGAGAAAATAAATGTGATGGGAAGTGGTGATGTGATGTCGTGATGGATGAAAAATGGTAAGTATGGAAGTGTAATATGAGGGTTGGAAAGTGAAAAATGTAGTACTAGGGATTGTGGACATAAAGGCATGTGGGTATGGGACTTGTTCTACCCTCACATTGTTTAAATTTGGCTAAGTTTTTGGAAAATTCGACAAAGGAGAAAAATACCGAGGAAAAAAAAAGAAAGAAAAACGAGGGATGAATTTTATGGATAGTTAAATGAAAGAAAATATTGATCACGAACATGGATAAAAAATTGGGTAAGGTGAAAACTCAAAAATGTAAGTGGGGTGAGATACTTTATTATTCAGGTTAGGGATGGGTTAAGAAGCAATTTGCAGTGGTTTCTAAGGAGGTTGGTTGGATGGAAAATGTACTTGTTGTGGTTTTTGGAATTGTGGATGTGGCTGAGGTGCATATTGTTGGGATTGTTGGGACATGTTCCCAAAAGATGAAGCCCCCATACAATCCTATTTCCAAGGTTGGTTTTTATCTTGAGGAAGCCATTGTTTCCATGGAATAGGTGGTACCAATTTTGAGATGGATATTGGACATTAAAGTATGAAGAAAAATATTAAGATAGATCTTGCGTCATACCTAGTAGGTGAGGTGGCCATAGTGATTTCTAGACTATGAATAAAGTTTGTTCAATTCCCTCATTTTCTTCTTGATATACTTCTTTAAGCTTACAAAATGGAGGAAAACTACAAGATGCATGGTTTTCCTCACAAATATCATAAGTCTCCACATTGTCCATAGGGAATTGTTGTAGAGGATGCTTCTTTCGACATTTATAATAGAAGATGGCCAATGCCAATTATTCCTCACCTTGATTCTTATTTGATTGCATATTATCCAGCTAAGAACTAAGTGAGTTGAAGACATTAGTTTTGAAATTATCATGTAAGTTCCCAATTCCATCTCTAGTAACTCCTTCTCTAGATGACTTTGTGATCCTCTAGTGGTATCTCTATGACCTTTCCCATGCTTTTCATTGCCTCACAAGTAACACTTGCACATATCATAGATTTCTTTGTATGACAAATGGGAAATATCCCCTACTCCCATCAAGTTCAATACATATATAAACTCATCTCTAATTCCCTTGAGGATAATGATGTGAAGAGTCTCTGGATCCAACTTGTTCTATTTTGATCAATTCTACAAACCTTATTTGATTGCATATTATCCAGCTAAGAACTAAGTGAGTTGAAGACATTAGTTTTGAAATTATCATGTAAGTTCCCAATTCCATCTCTAGTAACTCCTTCTCTAGATGACTTTGTGATCCTCTAGTGGTATCTCTATGACCTTTCCCATGCTTTTCATTGCCTCACAAGTAACACTTGCACATATCATAGATTTCTTTGTATGACAAATGGGAAATATCCCCTACTCCCATCAAGTTCAATACATATATAAACTCATCTCTAATTCCCTTGAGGATAATGATGTGAAGAGTCTCTGGATCCAACTTGTTCTATTTTGATCAATTCTACAAACCTTACAAAATATGAAAATACTCTTAGAAGAAGGGGTTTCCAAAGATAATATACATATAGACCTATTAAAAGTAGAGATTGAAAAATGGAAAAAGGTTGTTGAATATTTTGATACAAGAATGATTTCATTAAAATAACATTGACAAACCATCAACAATATGATAAAAAAATAGACTGATTTTTATATGGAGACTAAGGAAAAATGGTAGAAACTTAGTATTACAGTACATGCACATTTACCTAGTACATAACGTTTCCTATGTTCTATAGTCCATGTATGAGGGCACAATTGGTCTCAATTGGTCCAATATATTCTCCCTTGGATGAGAACATTATTTCCCTGAAAAAGGCACACCTTTTCTTGAGTCATGCTTTAGTTGCCCTTCAGTTACACTAGTGGAGTCCAATATTCCATGCCTACCTTGCAATCATCACCAAGAGTTCATGCCTACCTTTGAATCATCACTAGGAGTGCACTTTACATGTGCATGAGACTAGGAGGGGACATTAATTGTGCATGCATGAGTGTAATTCACTTCACTTGTGCATATTTAGTTAACTGATGATTACATGGCCAATTAACTAAGAATAGGTGGAAAATTACCAGTGTTTCAGTTAGTGCATGTCCAAGTAAGATCTAGAATCTCAAATATGAGGCATTACCTCACCATGTAGAGTATATATCTTGTGATTTTTTCACTCATTCATTGTGGAATATATTTTCATTCATTATCTCTTCTTTCCTTTTGGTCTCAATATTGCAATTGTTGTTTCTTTCTTTGCAACTAGATTATGTATGCAAGTTATTCAACAATTTCACATGGTATCATAGCATAGGAGATTTTAAGAAGAAGTACATACTTTATTTTGTAGGTTACACAATATTGGAGCACACATAGAGAATGGATCTTCCCCTACCAGTGATCCTCACACCATACAATTATTTTGAATGAAAGCCTAAAGTTCTCCTTCTTCTCATATGAAAAAGACTTTATTGGATTACAATGGGAACCTTAGCAGAGCCTAATTCTTCCATTGAGAAAGATAAGTTTTTAAATATAATGGATGAATAATTTGGAATGTTATTCTTGTAAATTTCTCTGGAACTTGTCTTCCACATAGAATTTACTTCCACACCAAACGAAGTATGGACCATATTGTAGGGTATATTTGAAAGATGATATGAAATGCAAGGACACATCCTAGATAATGATCTCATATCAATGATCCCAAGTAGTTATGACACCCTTCAATACTTCTTCACAAAGTTTAAAGCTTTTCTACTTCAACTAAAAGTATGCAAAATAGACAAGGATGGGGATCAACTAATCCTCACCATTGTTTCAAATCTAGGTCCTAAGTTCTTGGTCTTCATTTTTACTTTTCATACTTGAAGGATAACAATATGAAAATATTGGAAAATGCCTCCTCTATATGCATTCATTGAATCACTCATATAGGAGTAGGATAAGCTCATAAAAATGGGTGCTCTCAAGAATTCCAAATCCCACACGCTTTCAGTACATTAAAGCAAGACAACCACAGAAGGAAATAAAGGAGAAAGCTTCAAATCCATTGAGGAGTCTTCTAACTCCAAAGAAGGAAAATAAAACAAGGAGAAATTGAAATGCAGTTATTGCAACAGAGGATATCATCTAGAAATATCATGCGTGAAGAATACTATTGATCTAATGGCACAAGTTCTACATCAAAATAATCTTGGAGATTGCATACTGGAGAATGCTAAGAAAATCCTAGAGACAATTCACTTGAATATCAAGGTAAAGAACATGCATTGATAGCTATCTTTTTCTCACTAAATGCATAGATATTAGATTTTGGTTCATCATGTCATATGGATGCTACACACGATAATTTCTCCTCTTCGAAACCTTGCACAAGTACTCCCATTTTAATGGGAGATGACACCCTTGTGAAAGTTTGTGGACAAGATAGAGTATATCTATACAATGGATGTTACAAGAATGTATTGCACGTTCTAAAACTATATGTAAATATTTTCTCAATCTATTAGATCACTCACTCTAGCACAAGAAAGTGGGTAGAATTCACCCCAGATTTAGTGGTTATTTTTGGGATGAGATGGTTTCAAAATTGTCATCAAAGAGGTCGATCATCATTCCAAGTTGTATTCCTTTTCACATTTTGTTCCTAAATATGATTTTGTTATGATTCTAACACATGAAAATGAAGAAAGAAGATTATAGCACAAAATGTTTAGAAACTTGAATTTCAGGTACTTGTAGAAGTTAAGCAAGAAAGGAATGTTAAATGGTCTACCCAACATCAAATTTATAGATGGAGTTTTCAAGGATGCATCCTTGGAAAACATCATAGATAAAAGTTCAAGAAAGGAAAATCATGGCGATCATCCTCCATTCTCGAGCTCATGCATAGTGATATAAAAAGTCCTTTCCCACATCTATCAATGAGAAAATAAATACATGTTCTTACATTCATTGATGATTGGTTGATATGCACATGGATCTACTTTCTCAAATTCAAATCTTAAATCTTTGAGTGCCTTAAATATTTCAAGGAACTTGCAGAAAATCAATCAAGGAAAAGGATCAAAATCATTTGCATAGACAATGGAGGAGAATATGTGAATAAATATGTGGAACATATTTGTTTTGAATATGGCATAAAATTGCTACACACAATTCCCTATACTCCACAATAGAATAGGGTAGTATAGAGAAAGAACTAACCTCTGAAAGAAATGGCCAACTTCATTTTGTATGCAAGATATATCACTTCAAAAGTTATAGGCTAAGGAAATTAATTGTGCAACATACATTAAAAATAGAGCACCTCACAAATCCTTGAAGCGAATGAAACAATTTCATGTTGTAGTGGAAAGAAACCAAAAGACACACACTTATGCATCTTTGGATCTCATCCATGGGATCACATCCCTTCGTATAAGAGGAAAGATTTGGAACCCAAAAGAAAAGAATGTATTTTTGTGTGTTCTCCGTAAGGTGTAAAGGGGTATAGATTATTGGATCCTTCAACAGAAAAAATTTCTCATCGAAAGGAGTTTCATGTTTGAAGAAGCCCCCTTTCATGCATTCTAGGAGCAACTTGTAGACGCTTCTCCACCTCTTCCTGAATCCGATCTCAAAAAATATTCTTCATGCTATTTGGATAATATTTCAGATCAAATTTCAAAATATGATTCAAATTTTCATGAGCATGCTATTTCTGATACAAATATTAGACCATGGTGGGCACAACAAACCCTATAGGCCTCCGGATATCTACTGGGTGATCTTGTTGATCCAATGAGGACTAGATATTAGTTTGAGGGTGTTCTACATGCCCTCATAGTGACAAATCCATTATTAACCATGCATTGATATATGGTTCTTGCATCTAATCCTCAGTCCTATGTAGAAGAAAAATGAAATCCTTATTGGGAAGCATCTATGAATGAGGAATAAAATTCCTACATTGAGAACCACACTTGAGATTTGTTTCCATTTCCATCCAATTAGAAACTTGTTCTATGCAAGTGGATATATAGGAAAATTAATAAGGCAAGTGATGGACTTGTAAGTAGGTACAATGCTCGATAGTTAGCCAAAGTCTTAGAACAAGTTCATGGGATCGACTACGATCAAACCTTTGCACCGGTGACCAAGATGGATTCTATTCAATTATCTCTTGCTATTGTAGCAACAAGAAAGTGGGAGGTTCACCATATGGATGTGAAGAATGCATTTCTTCATGGTGATCTCGAGGAGGAAATCTACATGGAGTAGCCACAAGGGTATGCAAAAAATCTATTACTTGTTTGTAGACTAAAGAAATCCCTATATGGCCTTAAGAAGGTTCCTGGAGCTTGGTATGCAAAAATGGACTCCTACTTGTTGATGCTTTTAATGGCAACATGATCAAATTCCACAAATTATTGTGAAATCATACGTCACTTTCACTTTCTTGATTCCACCTTTGCTCTCGCAAATGTTTTTTTACATTTGATTTCCTTTGATATACCTATTGTGTGTTACAAACAAATAAAAAAGGGGGGCCTTTCCTAGTAAAATCTTGTTTATATTGGTTGCATAGTATGAAGACTGACTCAATTTGTTTTTATAGCACAAATGAATAATTATGCAAGTATAAGAGACATATGATCTAGCACATTATTGTATTGCAATTGGTATGGGTATCATGCATGTTTATTTTATGAACATATGGTGGTGAACCTTATGAATTTTGAGTTTAGTTATATGTGGGTGCTATATTGTTTTTATAAACAATATTAAATTTAATATATATATCAAAACCCATTTGAATTGATATATTGTATACCATGTTTTATTTGAAATCGTAATGGTTACATTTCATTTACATGGTTATATTGTGAACCTCATATATATGTTGGAAAACATGGTTTAATGAGAAAACATGGTTTAGTTGTCAAGCATGGTCATATATTATACAAGTTTGAAATTTCATGGATACTTCGTGTACCACAAATCTACCACCCGACACATGAGATMTGAAGCTYAAGTTTCAAGCTACRAGWWAATGCATGATAYAATGGAAACCAACCCAAAKTCYTTCAYATTGAAGGATTTAGGTGAAAAATCAATKACGGGTATATCACACTGGATCCCACACATATTTTTTCATTCCCACATGGCAATGTTCTTGCAATGATCCAAGTCCTTAAAATATCATAACAGAAAAAACGTACACGCCATGTATAGAATGTGACCGTGGAGCACAACTCCAAGATAGATAAGTTACACAATAAATCCTTACATAATAGGGGAAACCCCCTCCAAATAACCAAATACCTTTATACATTACAATTCTCATGTCACAATAATGAATATATTATCTCTATATGTACCTATTCACACTTGTACATGAGGCCCCTTTACTACTAGGATGACCCTATTACATATATATTTACACATTACATGTACATTTAGGCCCATATATGCCCCCCCTAGAGGTCATATCATATACATTTATCCCTATTTATTACCCCTTTGCATCATAACATAGTACCCTCGTTAAAAAAACTTTGTCCTCAAAGATTTGGAATTAAAGGCTTCACATGTGATGAAAACAAATAATATTATTTTCTTATGTTCCTGTATTATTCTTTCCATTGATGATGATCCTGTTGATTAATTGGGTTGGTTGTCATTGATGTCAACCCTTGAAGAAAGTCTGGTAGTGAATTCCGCTAGCACAAAGTTTTGTGTAATGGACCCAAGTTTGTTTGATGTATAATGGTATGAGTTTTGATATATTTGTAGGGAATACTATTCTAGATGGATAGTACATGCCATGCCATTTCTGGTGGTATGTGGAATGTCACATAACTCCTCATGGTTTGAGATTTATGGCCTTACGAAGTTGAAGGACCCTCATATGATTGGCTTCAAACTCCAAAAGGTCAAAGAAGTCAAAGTGCTTGCAAAGAAGACATTATTTAAGTAATAAAGTGAAGTGACAAAGTCAAAGAGGATTATTTAAATAATAAAGTGAAGTGACAAAGTCAAACATGATTATTTAAATAATAAAGTGAAGTGACAAAGTCAAAGAGGATTATTTAAATAATA
>JASDQU010437447.1:82245-95282 GCA_032191745.1 Picea mariana | reverse complement strand
AACCAACATCTGCCTGTCCTAGATAGTCCAGTATATTCTGCAATGGAAGCCTCATCAATAATAAGTTCTTCCCTACCCAATTTGGCAATTCTGCCATCATATGATAAGGCAAAAGCCTCAGCGACCTGTTGATGAAAGGTGGTTAACTTCTCACAGTATGAAAAGATACCAACCTGCTTGAAACATTCTGCCACTTCGGGGTGTTCTTCGAAGTACCATAACCCATCTGCCTCTGATCTTAATGCTGGACCAGACCTTGACATGACTGAGAGTAGACTGTGTCTGGAACTTATGACCAACCAGGTATTCGAACAGGGGTTTCAGAAACTAAGGCTATGGTAAATGTTATGCAAACAGACTGTTGAATGATTGGGCAGGGTATAGGGTTTTACAAAGGCATTAGAGGTTCGACAGGCATTAGAATGACAGATTTACAGGGGCACCGAATCTTCAGCTTTCGGGGGGGGAAATACATCTATGGAGTTTTTTACATAACAGGAATTGCAGGCCAAAATGTGTGAAAAAACCGTCCCACAGCTGGGTGACAGTTTTAGGGAGAAAAACAAAATTTTGGACCTTTCGGGGCACTGAATTTCTGAAACTTTTGACAAAGAAGGGTTTACAGGCTTACCCGATAACCCACTCCGTGTTACTCGGCTCGATCTTCCTGCTTGAATTTGGATGCCATAGTCCAATCGCCCGAATAGAGGAACTGAGATTTGGAAATCCCGATTCGCTGGAAAAAATGCGTTTTTGGCAAATATCTTCAGCGATCTCCGGGCTCTCTATGTCGTTTGGAGTTTTGAACTGAACACATAACCTGTCAATCAATCATGAACCTATCTGCTGCTGAGTGGGAATGAACTCCGTGCGACCGTGACTGACTGTCATTGATTAGCATAGATTTGGAGATGACGTGCTCAGGATAATGCGCCGAAACTTGGAACCTTTCGGTCGAACCCTCGAACGATCATCATGTCCTCCAACGCGAGCTTATCGGCGGTTTGAAACTTCCATCATTGCAGCGTTTTGACACATGGCTCGTGCGAAAGCACGAGCTTTCTTTTTGCTCGACCAAACCCTTTCAGTGGTTCCTTTGCATTTCAAATCGACCATTTTGCTGACGAAGCCGAACGCTTTTGGTGGTTAATGAGCACGCCGGGGGCTCACCCAAACCACCAAAAGTCGTTGTTTTCCACCTTTTGGATAAAACCAAGTATCAAAAATTTTATTGAACTATGAAAACAGAAAACTAGTTGAGCATGCAACCAATAGCTTAGGATATCCTCTACAAAGTTCAACCGAAAAGACGGTTTTACTTTGGGAGTTAACACCACCCTCCTTCCATCACTTCTTCTCTAAAATCAAAATCTAAGGTTCAAGCAGTGGAAGATCACATCGAGAATCAACAACAAGTTCTCCAAATCTTAAAGGACAACTTGACCATGGCACAGAATCGCATG
This sequence comes from Picea mariana, assembly GCA_032191745.1. NCBI lineage: Eukaryota > Viridiplantae > Streptophyta > Pinopsida > Pinales > Pinaceae > Picea > Picea mariana. The sequence continues at coordinate 93,819 of JASDQU010437447.1, read as the reverse complement.
AAACAACAAGCATATCAACATCGTAGTGAAAGAATTTTTGAAGTAGGGGATTGGGTGTTTTTAAGACTACAACCATACAAACAGATGTCCCTCAAGCAAGACAAGAAGGATAATAAATTATCACCAAAGTACTATGGCCCTTATAAGGTGTTGCAAAAGATTTGTACTATGGCATACAAATTGGAGTTGCCTGCATCTTCACGAGTACACCCAGTTTTCCATGTTTCATGCTTAGATAAGGTTATAGGAGACACGGTCCCAATTCAAACTATATTGCCAAAGCTTGACGAGGAAGGAAAAATCATATTGGACCCTGAAGCCATCACTGACACAAGAATTTGCCAGTTGAGGAATAGATCCATTTCAGAGTATCTCATTAAATGGAGGAAACTACCGGCTGAAGATTTGACTTGGGAAGATGAGTCTTTTATAAAGAAGTATCTAGAGTTACTCAAGCGTTGCGGACAACACTTGTCTCAAGGGGAGGGGCATGTTAAGCCCTAATATTGGCTCATTACCCCTTAATTGGGGCATATTATATTAGTAATGTTATTTTATTTCTGTCGGCTTTTGGCCATTAGCTGTAATTATACCTCCTAGTCTCCTATATATACCAAGGAGACATTTTCATTTTGAATCATCTTGTACTTGAACATTTAAGTGGGGTAAAAGGAGGTTACCCCCTCGAAGAGGCTTATTATCTGAAATTATCTCTTTTTCAAGGCGTTGAGTACTTTTTCTGAGGTTTTTCTATGCTATATTGATATTTGGTTCTTAACAAAGCACCACCAGATGATGATGCTTCGGTAAAACAAGGGGATGGAGGAGATCCTCCTGAGCCTCCATCTTTGCCTTCAAGTTCTAGTTCTTCTTCCTCTGAGCATTCTCATCACTCTCAACATTATAACCATAAATCCTTTTTTAAGAAACCATTATTAAAGCTTGATGTAAATTTTTCTTTACCTATGTTTAATGGAGATGCTAATCCCGAAAAGTTAGACAATTGGATCTGACAGGTTGAAGTATATTGTTGTGTTCATCATATTGACGAAGAGGAAGTTAAAGTGCAACTGGATTCTCTTCGGTTGGAAGGCACGACTCTCATATGGTGGGAGAGAAAGCTACATGACATAAGTAAGTGTGGTAATCTTATTTCCTCATGGTCAGAATTTAAAACAGAGATAAGGAAATAGTTCTATCCATTAGGGTATTTACATAAAGCAATGATGGAATGGTAAACTTTGAGACAGGGTAAAGGTCAGACTGTACAAAGTTTGAGAGAAGAATTTAAGAAGAAATCTCTAGCATTGAATATTCCTTTGGTTTCTTATGAAACTTTATTGAAATATATTGGCGCACTTCATAGTTATATTCATCATACTTTGATCTTCTTTAACCCCACTAGTCTTGACGAAGTTTGTGTGCAATCCACTCACCTTGAGAACAAGGGGAAACATGTTCAAGAAGATCCCACGAAGAAACCTTCCAATTTCCCACCAAAGAATTTCAAAAAGTTTAAAATGAAGGACAAGAAGATCACTACAGTAACGAGAGAAGGAGGAAAACCATCTTGCACACATTGCAAGAAGATCGGTCACGATGAAGAACACTGTTGGAAACTACATCCATAAAAGAAACCAAAATAGTTTGGTGGAAAGGGGAAGACAAAGACTGTTGCTACATTGCAACAAGATCTTGGTTCTGAATCAGGAGATGAAGGAAATATTACAACGACTGGAGTACAAGGTAAAGATTCTCTTCATGCTAGTTCAAGTTCCAATGATGAATCTCATGACGATGAAAGAAAGAGGAATGAGTTGTTTCATATAAGATTTGTATCTAAACATACTAATATAGATACATTATTTGATCCAGGTTCCCAAGTAAACTTAATATCTGAAGCACTTGTCAAGAAGATGGGTCTTGTAACAAAACCACATCCAAAGCCTTTCCCTCTTGGTTGGGTATGTGACAAAGAAAAACTTGATGTTACCAAACAATGTAGGGTCAGATTTTCTATTGCTTCGAAGTTGATTGATGAAGTGGATTTGGATGGTGTACCACTTTATATATGTGGCATAGTGTTTGGAATTCCTTATCTTTATGATAGAAAAGCAGTCTTCTTTCGTCATGAGAACAAATACCACCTTACCAAAGGGGGAGTGGAATATATTGTTAGAGCTCACAACATGAGGGTAATTATGACACTTGTTAGTGCAGGGAAAAGGAAAAGACTCATAACCACTAGTAAGAGATATGTACTCATGGTCGTCAAAGAGAAAGATGTCGGTACATCCGATGCTTTCCAAGGGTGTGATCCATCTCATAAAAATGAATTAATTGATATTGTTTCTAAGTAAATATTTTTCAGGAACCAAATGGATTACCTCCTAAGAGGGAAATCCAACATGAGATACATCTGCAATAGGATTCTCCTCTTCCTAATGTGGGCATGTACATGATGTTAGCTGTGGAGATTTCAGAGATCAAGAAGTAGGTACAGGGCTTATTGGATCAAGGGGCCATCAGGCCCAATTCATCTCCTTGTGGTTCTCCGATTGTGATGGTGCCAATGAAACATGGCACATGGCGAATGTGTGTCGATTACTGGGCTTTAAATAAAATCATGGTGAAAAATTGATACCCTCTTCCTCGCATAGACGATTTACTTGATCAATTGAAGAATAATGTTTATTTCACTAAGTTGGATTTGCACAGTGGATATCATCAAATCAGGGTTGCATAACAGGATGCATGGAAGACTGCCTTTAAAACCAAACAAGGATTGTTTGAGTGGTTAGTTAGGCCATTTGGGTTTTGCAATGCTCCAACAACTTTCATGTGTGTGATGAATGATGTATTCGGGCCTTCCTGGATGAATTTGTGATTGTATATTTAGACGACATTCTTGTTTTTAGAGGGACTTGGGATGAACATGTAAGGCATGTAAGACAGGTATTGGATACTTTGCAAAGGGAAAATATGTATGTGAAAATGTCTAAATGTGAATTTGGAAAGACTGCACTTGTGTACTTAGGTCATATCATGGGAGGAGGACAATTGAAGATTGATCCTTCCAAAATCAATGTGATTATAAATTGGCCTGAGCCAAAAAGTGTAACCGATATCCATAGCTTCTTGGGTGCAGTCCAGTATTGGAGGAGATTCATTCCCAACTTCTCCTTTATAGCAGCTCCTTTGCATGCCTTAAATAGTGCAAAGGAAAGAAAAAAAAATCTTTCAACATTTTGAACAAGAAGATCAGTACCGCACCAGTATTAGCACTCCCAAATCTTCAACAACCATTCGAGATCAAGACATATGCCAGCGAATACACCATGGGTGTAGTATTGATGCAATATCGTAAGCCTATCTGATACCACTCTGAGACTTTTAACCAAGCTGTTGTTAACTATCCTACATATGATAAAGAGTTGTATGCATTAGTTCAAAGTGTAAAGAAATGGAAGCATTACTTGTTAGGGAAGCAAACAATTATACATACAGATCACCATCCCTTACAGTATCTTCAAGCACAGACCAAACTGCAACAATCTCGAAACTACAGATGGATGGGTTTTCTACAACAATTTCATTTGGTAATCAAGTACAAGAAGGGTACCAATAACAAGGTAGCCAATATGATTTATAGACCTCCTATTGTTGCTTTTTTTATTTTGAAGAATACTTCTTTATCTCATGATAGCTATGTAGAACAATATGCCATCAATGAAGATTTTAAAGAAGTATATAAGAAGCTAACCGATGGTGCACAGGTAGATAATTATTGTCTGCAGGGAAAATTACTCTATCATCTTGGGAAGCTATGTATTCCTACAAGTGAACGAGTCCATGTGATACGAGAAGCTCATACTTCTCTTGTATCGAGGCATTTTGGGGTAGGAAAAACTATGGCTCATTTGCAGAGGTTTTGTTATTGGCCTCAAATGAAAGCAATTGTAACTAAATATGTAAATGGGTGTGTGATGTGTTCTATTTGTTATCCGACTAATAGAAAATTGGGGCTATACTCACCAATTCATGTTCCATCCCATCCATGGGAAAGAATTTCCATGGATTTTGTAGGGGGTTTACCTGTAGAATTCCTGCAGAAACCCTAATAGATCTAGAATTATAGTTAAATTGAACACATGCAATTTGCTGATATTCAAGAGATGAGAGAAATTTTTTGCTCCATAAATCAGAGAATTATATTAATAAAAAATGAATATACATGAGCAACTGTCCTCAAAAAGAAGAGAGGAGGTGAATATATGGAATTTCCAACATAGAAATTCTAGTAAAAAAAAGCTAGAAATAGCTAAAATAGGTGTCACAAGCTAAGGGAGACCACATAGTTTGACCTAGACCTCTAAATATACATGTCACACACTCATTAATGTCCAAAAGAGTTAAGTGATTCGCATTAGCTCACTTAAGCTTACTTAACTGACAAGAGAAGCAGTTCCAACTCACTTAACTGACCTGAAATAGTAGTTACTAATAATAGTAACAGAAAAAATCATTAATTAAGGAATAAATATCTCACTCAAAGAAGAGGTGTGCATTCCCCAATAATATATAACTTTTTCATGGGGGAGTTGGAATAAATCAAGTATAAATCAAGAAACAATCAAGAAAAATCAAGAACTGGGATTTGAGTCTTGATCTAAAATTAGCAGTTTTCCCTAAAATCTAGGGACGAGGCACCCTTCTTCTCTATGTGGCCAAATTAGGTGAAATAAAGTGTAAATGAATGTATTAACCAATATCTAGGGGTCTAATCTAGGTATAAACTAATGTAAGTTAGGATTATGCTCCAACACCCCCTCTTAAGCCTAACTGTAATGACAAAAAATTTGAGTCTCGACAACTTGGCCATTTTAGGTACTCATTACATAAAATAATTCCTCATGAAAAGAGGAAAGATGGAAAACCCCGTGGGAAACCCCCCCCCACCAAAAGAGGAAAAAAATGCTGAGTGGCCAAAAGTGACCTACTCAGTTGTCTCCACCACTCCAAGCATAACTCTCAGTTTTGAAAATTTCTTTTCAGTGAAGGACTTGGTGAAGATGTCTACAACCTCAGAGTGTGACTTTGGATATGAACCAAGTGACATATAGCAATGTATTGGAAGCAAATTTTTTGTGGCAGCTAGGCCTTGAGGAGCCCCAAAAAAATTTGATCTAGTCCTTCTTGTATCCACAGGATCACCAACTAGTTCACCCGCATCTTGTAGGGTTTTCTTTGCCCAAGTTGGAAACTAAGTTGGAGCAGCCATGACCTGCTCCTCATCCTATGTATCAGACCTGAAAGGCTACTCCGATGGCTGTTCTTAAGTGCTCGAAGAATTTTTTGAATCCTCCTCATGAGTGACAACAAGCAGTTCCTCGGTAGGGTCTTCTGAAAAATCATGTAGTGATTCTTCTTCAAACTTCACACTTCGAGCTAGAATGAACTTTTCAGTGTGAGAGACCAGAAATATATATCCTTTGACACCTTCAAGATATCCAACAAATATGCATTCAACACTTTGAGGCTCCAAAGCCTTCCTCTTATCTGTCGGGATGTGAGCCCATGCTCGTGAACCAAAAATACGAAAGTGCGACACTTTCGGTTTCTTACCGGTCCAACATTCAAAAGGAGTGGTGCCTTTGAGTGATTTGTGAGGAACTCGATTTTGAATGTATGTTGCACAATCAATAGCTTCAGCCCGTAGCTTGGGAGCTAATGATTTCGACTGTAGCATACAATTTTCCATCTCTTTTAAGGACCCGTTTTTCCTCTCCGCAACACCATTTTGTTGTGGTGTATATGGCACTGTGTGTTGTAGTTGTATACCTGCATCAATACAAAGTTTCTGCACATATTTGTTGACATACTCCCCCCCCATTATCAGTATGGAGTATCTTAATCTTACACCCAGACTCATTCTCAGAATTTGATTGAAGGCTGCGGGAATGGGCCCGTAATGTCACTGTGAATTAGCCCAAGAGGTGAAGAAGCTCTATGTGCCTTCCCTTTTTCAAAATTTTGCTCTGGATTCTTGCCAAGAATGCATCCTTAACATACATCGTTTGTGAATTTAATAGCTGACAATCCTTCTACCATGTTTTCCTTGCTAAGTTGATGCAAGTACTTATAGTTTAGATGACCAAATATTTCATGCCATAACCTGTTGATATCATTAGATTGTGATAGAAATCAAATGCTAATAGATTTATGAACAAAGTGGGAGAAGAAATACAAACGAGAACCGTGATTTGCAATTCCATGTGCAAGCTGTGAGCCTGTGGAAATGTCGGTAATCATTGTGGAGTCTGGAGTGAACTCCACCTTCCTTCCAGAGCCAGAATGAGTGATATGATATATCGAGAGAAGATTTGCAGACAATGAGGGTACATGAAGCACATTTGTGAAGCATCCCTCTTTTGTATCAACAATTCTGCACACCTTTGCGGGTTTGGCATCTCCCAAGTAAATTGAGGATCTGGTGCTTTCTTCGATGGAGGAAAATTCATCTTTTGATGAAGCCATATGGTTTGATGCACTTGAATCAAGGATCTAAGATGATGGAGTGGATGTGACAACCATTAAAGCATGACCATCTCGTGCTCTCCCTCTTGTTCTGTTATCATCTTTCTTTTTTCATTTTCGGGCACCGTGAGATTGTGCTGCTACAATTGCTTAGCCATCTCATCGATAGTCTTCCTCATGCAATTTTCTTCAGGATAAAAACCTTTGGAACAGTAGTTGATAAGTGTTCTTTCCTTCTTCTTCTTCTTACCCTTAGGCTCATAAGAGTTCTCTGAAGATTGTGCGAATCTCTCCTTCTTCGATTCAGGAAATTTACCCATTCATTTTTCCTTGTCTTTTCCACTGCTCTTTGGAGCATTAGTAGTTGCAAGTGCTTGGTTCTTGGAATGCTTGATGGCACCCATTTGGACTAAATTAGCTTTCTCTTGAGTCAATTCTGCAATGAAATCATTCAATGGAGGCATTTTCCATTTTTCCTGAGTCAATTTAGATGCTTGAAAAGACGAAACAAATACGGAATATTCAGGGCCTAGTTTCGAGAGAATTGAAAGGATGAGTTGTTCTTCCCCTTTCATGAATCCACATGCATTGAGTTCAACGAGGAGAGATTTGAACTTGGTGAAGAATTCTTACAGGTTTTTGAAATGAATTGGACTTAGGGATATGAGTTCATTCTCCAGTTGATGCACTCTCATTGCATCCTGCTTGTCGAATAGTCCTTCCAATGTGGTCTAGACAACATCGGGAGTAGTGGCTCCACTGACATGAAAGAGGAGATCTCTGGAAATTGATAGGCATATCAGCCTAATTGCTTCATATAATTTATTGAAATACTTTATCTTCTCCACTGCAGCAATCGGTTCTTGCTCCGTTCCCATTGTTACCCAGTAAAGCCCTTTGCTTCGAAGGAGCAGAGAGATCTCTGTCTTCCATTCGAAGTAATTGAAAGGATTTAGAATGCGTTTTGTGGGATGAGAGAGATGATCCATTGTTTCTTTCTGCGTCTCTTGATGATCTATACCTGCAAATAAAACCATGTACAATCCACTAGATTCAATCTAGCTCTGATACCATGTAGAATTCCTGCAGAAACCCTAATAGATCTAGAATTCTAGTTAAATTGAACACATGCAATTTGCTAATATTCAAGAGATGAGAGAAAGTTTTTGCTCCATAAATCAGAGAATTATATTAATAAAAAATTAATATACATGAGCAACCGTCCTCAAAAATAAGAGAGGAGGTGAATATATAGAATTTCCAACATAGAAATTCTAGTCAAAAAAAGCTAGAAATAACTAAAATAGGTGTCATAAACTAAGAGAGACCACACAGTTCGACCAAGACCAGTAAAGATACATGTTACACACTCATTAATTTCCACAAGAGTTAATTGATGTGCATTAGCTCACTTAAGCTCACTTAACTGACAAGAGAAGCAATTCCAACTCACTTAACTGATCCGAAATAGTAGTTACTAATAATAGTAACAACAAAAATCATTAATTAAGGAATAAATCTCTCACTCAAAGAGGAGGTGCACATTCCTCAATAATAGATGAGTTTTTCATGGGGGAGTTGGAATAAATCAAGGATAAATCAAGAATAAATAAAGAAAAATCAAGAAAATCAAGAACCGGGAGTTGAGTCTTGATCTAAAATTAGCAGTTTTCCCTAAAATCTAGGGATGAGGTGCCCTTCTTCTCTATGTGGCCAAACTAGGTGAAATAAAATGTAAATGAATGTATTAACCAAGATCTAGGGGTCTAATCTAGGTATAAACTAATGTAAGTTAGGATTATGCTCCAACATTACCAATGACCAAAGGGGGTCATGATTATTTGTATGTTGTAGTGGATAGGTTCAACAAGATGTGTATGTTGATGCCATGTAAAAAGAAGATCACTACTGAGCAGACTGCTAATCTCTTCTTTCAGTATGTTTGGGTTCACTTTGGGTTACCCACATCCATTGTCTCAGATTGAGATACTCGATTCCTTGGGGACTTTTGGAATAGCTTGTGGAGAATGACAGACATCAAATTGAAGAGGAACACTACTTTTCATCCACAAATCAATGGACAAACATAGGTGGTAAACAAAACAATGGTACTTTTGCTTCAAGGATACTGCAGCAAGCATCCCAAGTTATGAGATGCATAGATACCCTATGTACAACATGCTTATAACATAGCTTTACATTCATCCACTCAGAGTTCACCTTTTGAGACATGTTTTGGGTACATACAAAAGGTTCCATTGGACTTGATGTATGGAAGATATGTCGATGTGAATGAAGAACGAACAGAGGACAGAGCCCGCAATTTCATCCAGAGGATTCAACAGATACACTAGGAAGTCAAGGAACAATTGGAGAAGAGTCAAGCATAGTTTAAATCTTGGCATAACAAGCACAAGTTTGATCATAATTTCTAGGTTGGAGACCAGGTATGGCTTCAAATCAACAAGAAATGATTGAAGGGTGAAGGCAAGAAAATCAATCCCATCCGATATGGACCTTGTTGAAATAGTTCTTAAATTTTTTATCCTTAAAGGCCTAATTTTTTCTTTTTTGGGTTTCGACTTTTCACAAAACACGAGTTTCGTTATCAATCCCAAACACACGACACCTTTTTCAAAGAATTTAATTATTTGGATAATAAAAGGAAAAAAAGGTTAAAAGAATTTTAAGAATCCCGACGCCTTTTCTATGAAATTTTTTAAATTATGATAAGTTATAAAACTAATGGATTTAAGGTTAAGCTTAAAGAATTTTCAGGATTCGGGGTTTGCTTCAAACAATTTTTTTCGATGCAAATCGAATCGCGAAATCTCAAAATCTCGATCCCCGATTTCCCGAAACATTGAAGTCCTAGTTAAAACACAGATTAATTAATTCTCTAATATGAAAGGTTAAGGGTCAAGATAATCATGTCGCAATTTCAAGATTCGTGGTTCAGTGAGACCACATCTCTTGTCATCATGATTCTCGAAATCCCGAATCACGAAACCCCGATCCACAGTTCGCGTTAAATCAAAATAATTTTGTTTTGGCCTTAATCATGATTAGTTAGTTAATTAAGACGAGTTAAGTCCTATTTTTAAAAAGAAAACCGTCGCGATTTCATGATTTCAGAGATCGGATTTCATCGATAACATACTTCTCAACATCATGATTTCCGAAATCCCGAAAAGCAAAGTTTTCATCTTTAATCTATGATTAGCAGTAATTCACCTTTTTTCCAAAACAAGATTAATGATAATCATTCTTTTTAAGTGTTCATTCATGTTTCTCTTTTTGATTAAGTAAAGTGTCTCGTTTTCTTTAAAAACCCGAAGGCGCCTAAATATGGACATTAAATGTGTATCTCAGAAATATATCTTCTGCATTAAATGCCTTAAATTCTTGAGAGCTGTGTCAATCTCGTCACTTTTAATTATATTCAAAGTGAAAATCCAAATGTCCGTGTTTTCATTTTTAGCTGAGCTCGTTCATCCATTTTCTATGACAAATTTTCAATTAAATGCAAAGTCATGGCACCGAAAAAGGCACCGAAGAAGAATGAAGATGCACAGGAAGGAGATATCATCTCCGACACCACACCACATACTATAAACTCCATTAAATCTTGGACTCAAATCTCTGAATTGCTGGAATATGAACTCAAGAATGGTCATCCTGATTCAAAGAATCATTGTCGAGACATAGCTGAGTTAGAGCTTCATAAGATCACTGTGCGCCTGCGGCTCGTGGCATACAATGATATGATCAGCTGGGCTCTGGAAAAGGTCAATATCCCAACGAGGAGCATCTTAAACAATCAAGGAGTTATCGTCGGATCATTCAGGCCAGAACACATACAAGTAATGTATAAATTCCCGCCAAATCCTAAACATACTTTTAATGCCGAATTTTTAGCAGAGTTTTAGAGGAAAGAATGCATTGAGGCAGACCGGACATATCCTGATATGATTAGAGAATGGGCGAGATGTCCAACAAAGTCTAGAGTTGATTCCCATGGGATTTATGCTACAACATCCTTGAATGGATACATGGTATATGCAGCTATTATGTTATGTAGACTTTTCGGGAGAAAAGATCCCTGCCATTTTCATGCAAATTGGGTGCCCTTTTTAGAAGAAGCTTCAGAAGGGAATGGTTTTAATTGGCATAAGATTTTGTCAGATAACCTAACACAGGAAATCTAAAAATACAAAGAAGCAAAATCAAAGGGACAACTAGCAGCCTTTTACATGTCAGCATACATTATGGATGCAATCTGTTATGTGACTCCTTTTCCTTTAATGAATTGGAGTTGGAACATTTCCTGTCCATAACCCATTCATAAAAATCACTCGACCCTTTGGGAAGAAAATGCTAAGGATGCATTTTATGAGGTTTGTCATTTTATTATAATTCCGATGCATAAAATATTTTTTGGATGCGAACCCCCTCACATTTCTGATGCAATCACAAAAAATCTTAAAGCAATTGCCGACTGGTTTATTGAGGAGAATTTTTTCTACATTAGGGTTTATGGTTGTTCCATTCCCTCTCATGCACTCCCTAAATTCCTACTAGAAAGATTGGTGTGCAGGGAGGTAGTGTAAGTTTTAAACCTGCGAAGTAAAGCAATGCATATATATTCTTAAGCAATACAGAAATTAATCAATGGCTCATACACAGAATACACAGAGATCTTTACCGGAAACCCTCAACCGGGAAAACCTTTCTTTTTCATTATATCGAATTTCACCATTCGACATACAATATATACAATGTTTTTAGGTATTCCGTAGATACCAAAACCCTAATCATCAGAGCCACACGACAGAGCCACAGGTGAAGGGATCATCAGACGTAGTCGTCGTATCTGACGCACCCACACACACACACATGCAAAGAATATAACACATACCCAACATTCTCCCACTTGTTGTTTTCTTTGCATCCAGGGGTCCAAGGGATTATATAGTCAACAATCCAGGGCAGCAATGCCCATTGTTACTCTACACCAAGAGAACTTTTCTGTGCTCA
>JASDQU010437447.1:30897-48888 GCA_032191745.1 Picea mariana | reverse complement strand
GTATTTCGGTTACACTTTTAGGCTCAGGCCAATTTACAATTACATCAATCTTGGAAGGATAAATTTTCAATTGTCGTTCTCCTACAATATGACCTAAGTATACAAGTGCAGTCTTATCTTACCAAATTCGCATTTTGACAATTTTGCATACAACTTTTCCCTTTGAAAAGTATCCAATACTTGCTTTACATGCCTTACATGCTCATCCCAAGTCCCACTAAATATAAGAATCTTGTATAAATATACAATCACAAAATCATCTAGAAATGGATTGAATACATCATACATCACACGCATGAAGGTTGCCGGAGCATTACAAATCTCAGACGGCATAAATAACCACTCAAACAATCCCTGTTTTGTTTTAAAGGCATTTTTCCATGCATCATGTTCTACAACCATGATCTGATGGTATCCACTGTGCAATTCCAACTTAGTGAAATAAACAAAATTATTTAATTGATCAAGTAAATCATCTATACGAGGAAGAGGGAATCAATTTTTCACCCTGATTTTATTTAAGGCTCGGTAATCGACACACATTCGCCATGTGCCATCCTTCTTTTGAACCATCATGATTGGAGAAACATAAGGAGATGAGCTGGGCCTGATGACCCATTGATCCAATAAGCCTTGTACCTTCTTTTTTATCTCTTTCATCTCTACAACTAACATCCTGTACATGCACACATTAGGAAGAGGAGAATCTTGTTGAAGATGTATTTCATGTTGGATTTCCCTCTTAGGAGGTAATCCATCTGGTTCCTGGAAAATATCATCATAATTAGAAAAAACATCAATTAATTCTTTCTTATGAGAAGAATCACATCCTTGAAAAGCGTCGGATGTTCCAACATATTTTTCCCTTATGACCATCAATACATATTTCTTATTAGTGTTTATGAGTATCTTCATTTGCCCTGCACTAACAAGTGTTGTTTTTACCCTCATGTTGTGGGCTCTAACACAATATTCCACTCCCCCTTTAGTAAGGTGATATTTGTTTTCATGACGAAATAAGACTACTTTTATATCATAAATATAAGGACTCCCGGCACTATGCCACATATATCAAGTGATACAACAACCAAATCCACTTCATCATTCAACTTTGAAGCAACAACAAACATGACCCTACATTTCTTGGTGACATTAATTTTTTCCTTATCACATACCCAACCAAGATGATAAGGCTTTGGATGTGGTTTGGTTTCAAAACCCATCTTTTTGACAAAGTGGTTCATATATCAAGTTTACTTGGGAACCCGGATCAAATAATGTATCTATCTTAGTGTTTTTAGATACAACTCTTGTATGAAATAATTCATTTCTCTTTCCTTCATCATCGTGAGATTCATTATTAGAATTTTAACTAGCATGAAGGGAATCTTTACCTTGTACTCCAACCGTTGTGATATTTCCTTCGTTTACTGGATCAGAACCAAGATCTTGTTTCACTATAGCAATGATATTTGTCTTCCCCTTTCCACTGAATTGTTTCAGTCTCTTCTATGGATGTATTTTCCAACAATGTTCATCATCATGACCATTCTTCTTACAATAAGTGCAATATGGCTTTCCTTCTTCTCTATTTACAATGGTGGTATTTTTGTCCTTCCTTTTAAACTTCTTAAACTTCTTATGTGGGAGATTGGAAGGTTTCTTTGTGGGCTCTTCTTGAACATGTTTTCCCCAATTATCAAGGTGAGTGGCTTGCACACAAACTTCGCCAAGACTGGTGGGGTTAAACAATAGTAATGTATGATGAATATCAATGTGAAGTGCACGATTACACTTCATTAAAGTTCCATAAGAATCCAAAGGAATGTTTAATGCAAGATCTTTGTTCCTAAATTATTCCGTGAAACTTTGTACAATTTGACCTTTACTTTGTCTTAAAGTTTTCCATTCCATCATTGATTTATGTAAATAACCCAATGGATAAAATTGCTTCCTTATCATTGATTTAAACTCCGACCATGAGGAAATAAAATTACCACACTTACTTTTGTCTTGAAGTTTTCTCTCCCACCATATGAGAGCGGTGCCTTCCAACCGAAGAGAAGCCAATTGCACTTTAACTTACACTTCATCAATTTGTTGAACATGGAAATATACTTCAACCTGTCAGATCCAATTATCTAGATTTTTAGGATTAGCATCTCCATTAAATATAGGTAAAGCAAATTTTACATCAAGCTTTAATAATGGCTTCTTAAAAGAAATTTTATGGCTAGAAATATGAGAATGATGAGAATTCTCAGAGGAAGAAGATCTAGAACTTGATGGTGAAGATGGAGGCTTAGGAGGGTCTCCTCCATCCCCTTGATTCACTGAAGCATTATTATCTACTTTTGTTTCATTTTTCTTCCCTTTCTTCTTCATCCTCTTCTCGTAGTCTCCATACTTTTGCTCGACCATTTCTGACATGTTATAAAAGACCATATATAATTTTTTCTCTTGTTCATCACGCTTGTCCTCTTTGGCCATTTTCTTCCTTCGAGATGCATGACCAACTTCAAGATTGAAAGTATTAAGAGTTCCTTCACCTTGCTTATGCTTTGCCCTAGTAAGAATTCACACTCAACAATTCAATTCAAAGATGACTGCTCTGGTACCAACATGATCTAAGATCTTTTCATCAATGTGACTTATAAAGAATTGTATTAAATGAGAATAAATTAAAGTGCACCATAAAGAAGGAGAAACTCAATAATGAAGAGACATAAGCATCAAATTTGAACACAAAAACTTGATAACAGATTTCATCCTTGGTGGACTATGTCTCCGGTTCCTTCTCTAAAATGGGTAGGCCTTTTTATTAACTCCGCAAAAGAATTTGGAAAAATACATATGTATACCTCATTCTGGAGTTAAGCTATAGAATCTTTGCTCATATCAGGAAAAAAACAACATCGTTGAATTTGTGGCATCGAATTACCCAAAACCGACTATATCCACGCCTCGATCTGAGTCTGGCACTTCCAAGCCCCTAAAGAATTTTGCCTTAGTTTCCTTGCCTGCACCTGCAATTAATTCATGGAACAATTTCTCAAAAAGCATGCCCTGTCTGTATGGCCACGCCCTAGTCTGACCCCTAAAATTTGAAGACTTGTATTCTTAAGTAAAAATGGAGGGTGGTTGTACCAACATAGCCGTTAGGATATTTGGTTGGTAGAGTTATATTAAAAGCATAATGGTTGGGGGAGCTCCTGGGGTCAACCCTGTGGGCCTCCCCTTTTTGGCACTTTGTTACAACAACACACACACACACACACACACACACATATATATATATATTGTTAACTGCTGCCAATTTTGGAGTCCCATTTAGATTTTTCGGAGTTGGATTACAATGGAGGTCAACCACCAGATTTGGTGGGCTACCTTTTTTTTATTTTTGAAATTTCGGTTACGGGCCCTCACTGGGAAATTTCCCACTTCCACGTGGTTATATGGACTGTCACATGGCACATCCTCATTGGTCCACATGTTGATGTGAAAATGCCAAAAATGTGTGACACATGGTAGCCTCTGGTGCTACCATGTCACAATGTTGATGTCAGCATGACACATGTCATCCTATACGTGTGCCACATACACTGTACTGACGTTGACATCATCTGTCCTGATGCTAACGTTAGCAGTATGGATGCTGACTCATCCTTGTTGACTGGGCTAGGTTGAGAAAAACTTTGACTGTGAATATATTTTGATCCGTAACTTTGTTGGACGAGTCATTTCTTATTTCTTTCCTTAGTGCTTCATTAACTCTATATGTTCGACGAACTATTCATTAGATTCTCCAACCTGTCAAAATATTCTTTCCCATATTCATTTATGGTTATGCGGTGCCACTACTTCATCATCATGGTAGCTCTTTATTACGTGTCCCATCATGGATTTTCTTAGATTCTTCCTCTCTTTATTTATCTGTTTCTATCGCATTCCAATATTCCTTCTTGCACACACATCATTCCTATTTACTTCATCATTGCGACACTTGTTGTCTTAACTATGTGAACAATTCTTCTATGCTTACTTCCAACCTTATGTCTCTTACATCACTCACTTTTTATTACATTTTCTTCTTTCTCTTACTTTTTCTTTCTTTTTATATGTATACTACAATACATTGTGGTACACATTCGATGCAGTTCGAACTAGCACATGGAAGCATGACTGTCCCTATATAGTTTCACCATACTTCTGTTAACCAACCCTTCCATAAATTATCCATCCAACTTCTCTAGATAAACAACACATTACTTTGTAACAAACTTTATCATGTAGGGTCCTAACCAATGCATTTGGAGCTTCCCTAGGTGTTGCAGAAACCTATGGTCATATAATAACACTAAGTCTCCTATCTGAAATTTATTCTTGTTGTTATTTTTTTCATGCCAATATTTTTTGCGTGCTTTCTGTACCTGCTGATGGAAACCTGCAACATGATGATATTCTAAATCCATAGGTTTTGACAATCTTTGTTCTATTATGCCAGAATATGTATGCTCCTTCGTTGCAACAATGCATAGACTTGGTACAATAAACTCCATCAACATAATTTCTTCTTGTCCATACATCAACCTGAATGGAGTCTGTCATGTCAATTTATCTCCTACAGTCCTATATTCTCATAATACTGTTGGAATCTTTAGGTCCCAATCATCCTGACTTACATTGAAAACCTTTGTCAGTGCTTGTTCCAAAATCTTATTGAAGGATTCTATAGTGTTGTTTTCCTGGAGATGGTATGGTGTACTTTTTTGGTGATGGATCTGGAACTCCTTTGTTAACGCTACAATAGTCATGTTCAAAAAGTGAGTTCCATGATCACTCATAAGTAATCTGGAGCATCCAAACCCTGTGACTACATTCTTGAACAAAAATCATGTTGTTGTCTCTTCCCTGCAGTTTCTAACTAGATTTTCCTCATCCCATTTGGTTAAATAGTCTATCACAGTAATAATGTACAACCCTCCCCACCTTCTAGTTGATGGATTAATCGACCCAACAAATTCCACTGCCCATTTTTCAAATTCTTGTAACATCAACTGTGGAACTAAGGGCATTTCATCTCTCCTAGAAGGCTTCCCAAGTCTTTGACATACAAAACAACTTTCAAAAAATAGTTTATCATATTTATGAAAGTTGGGCCACCATAAGCCTTTGTGCATAATCTTTTGGGTTGTTTATTTTCCTATGTAGTGACCTCTTGCAACCCCTTCATGCTCCTCTGACAATGCCATATTTCATTCATGCTCAAATATTCAACGTCACAAAATACCAGTTGTGCCTATCTTGTATAAATTGTCTGCTATCAACTGGTAGTTTGTTTCCTTCACTACAAGTTGCTTCTTATGTGATACTGTAAATTATGATGGAGCTACTCCTATGCTAAAAATATGAAATATATATACAAAATAGTCCTCCACCATCTGAATTGCAAATAAATGTTCTTCTGGAAAACTGTCATCCAAGTTCCCTGCATATTCTCTGTTGGTTGTGGAGCCTGATTATCTTCTTGTTTCATAGGTCTTTGTTTTCATATGTGTTTATACCACATGAAGATTGTACACCTCATAATACTATACACCCCTCCAAGAAAGGTTTGAGGGAAAGCGGGCCCCCAGTGGGGATTCATGGGATAGCGTTCCCCGATGGGGGTTCGAGAGAGAATCCCCCAAAGGAAAATTTTCCTTGTAAATGTATATTGTAATTTCATACTAAATCTGGATCGTTCAATATAAGGTCATAGATCTAACGATAGAATTTATGTTAGGGTTTTATGCCCTAGAAGGAAACCCTCTTTTATGAGGGAAATGTATTACGTCTATGCATCATTGCAAATATTGTATTCTGAGATAGGAGATTGTGAGATAAAAAAGAGGAAGTTACAACAGGTGTGTTGTAATTTGTATGCCTTCATTTGATGGATAACAAAAAGGAAGGACCTAGGAATTTCTTTGGTGGACATATCCCACATTGGGTGAACCATGTATATCTATGTCTCTATTGTATTCTGTATCTTTAATGTTTTATTTCCACATTTTTTTTTTTTTAATTTCTCCATGATCATGTTTTTCTAATGAATGGTATCAGAGTGAAAGGTAAATCATAGGAAAGGAGGGTTCCTCGTTCGAGTGGGAACAATGGCGGAAGATGGAAAGTTTAGGGACGATAAATTTAACAGCCAAAACTACCAGTTATGGAAGATGCATATGGAATATTATTTATATCATAAGGATCTATTCCTACCATTAAGTGGAATAGAAAAGAAGTCGACGACCATGAAGGATGAAGAATGGGAGGTTCTTGACAGAAAGGCACTAAGACCAATATGGTTGATCCTGAAAGCGTCAGTGAATTTCAATATTTCGAAAGAAAAGACAACGAAGGAGCTAATGGACACATTGGATAAACTGTATGAAAAAACCCTTGATGTCCAATAAGGTATTTCTAATGAAGAGATTATTTAATATGAAGATGTTAGAAGCTGGGTCTATTGAAAATCATTTAAATGAATTTAATATGGTTACTAATCAACTAAATTATGTAAACGTGGACTTTGATGATGAGGTTAGGGATCTTCTAATATTATTCTCATTGCCAGAAAGTTGGAACAACTTGGTCATGGTTGTAAGTAACTCTGTCTCTGGTTCAAACACTTTAAAATTTCATGATCTTGTTTTTGTTATTCTTAGTGAGGAAATGTGATGGAAAAGCACAGGTGAGACATTAGGTAATGCGTTAAACATGGAGAATAGGGGAAGAAAAAATGATAGAGGAAAGGGTTCAGGGAATCACGGGAATTATAGGAAGGGAAGATCCAAATCCAGATTGGGAAAGATAGAGTGTTGGAATTGTGGGAAGAAAGGACATCTGAAAAAAGACTACAGAGCTCCAAAGAAACAAAGAGATGGACAACAAGAGAAAAATCAAGAAGTAAATGTAACAGGTGATGTGTTACAAGATGCTTTGATTCTTTCTGTAGATAATATTTATGAGTCTTGGGTAGTATATTTAGGGTATTCATTTCATGCCACACCCCATAAGAAACATTTTCTAGATTATGTTCAAGGTTATTTTGGACAGGTTCATTTGGGTGATGATGCACCATGCAAAATTGTTGGAATGAGAAAGGTAAAATTAAAGAGAAGGAATGGAAACCAATGGTTGTTGAAAGAGGTAAGATATGTTCCAGATCTAAGGAAAAATCTAATTTCAATAGGGAAGTTGGAATGTGAAGATTTTATATCCATATTTACAAATAAGGCATGGAAGGTCACCAAAGGATCACTGATGATAAAAAAATGAGAGAAGTTAGGTAAATGTATTTATGTACTAGTAATAATGATTCTTCTATCTCTTTAGCTTATACATGAGTGGATACAACATTGTGGCATCATAGGCTTGGACACATGAGTGATAAGGGAATGTAGATACTTCATAAAATAAATTTGTTGCAATATCTTAAACAAATTGATTTGGATTTATGTGAGCATTTTGTTTAAGGAAAACAAAAGAGAGTCATATTTCTCGGAGTCGAAAAAGAAAATAAGAGTGGAAGTTTAGATAGATGTATGGGGACTAGCTCAGTTATCATCTCTTGGTGGCTCTTGTTATTATGTTACTTTTATTGATGATGCAAATAGAAAAACTTGGGTTTATTTCATTCGACAAAAATATGATGTTTTTGATACTTTTAAGAAAAAGAAAGCTTTGGTTGAGAATGAAACAGGAAAAAGGTTGAAGTGTCTCAGATCGTACAATGGAGGTGAATATTTCAGCAAGGATTTTGATGATTATTTTTCATACCATGGGATTCGTAGAGAGAAGACAGTTCCAGGAACACCACAAGAAAATGGTTTTGTCAGAAAGGATGAACAAGACAATCATGGAGCATGGAAGGAGTATGAGATTGCATGTTGGATTTTTCTTATAGTTCTTGGTATATATTGTAGATACTGTTGTTTACATAATAAAAAAAGGACCTTCAATCTCTTTGAATGGTGGAATTCCAGAGGAGGCATGGATAGGTAAAAAGGTAAACTATTCATTTTTTAAAACTTTCGATTGTGAAGCATTTTTCCATATTGATAAATAAAATAGAACAAAGCTCGAGGAAAAATCCAAGAAGTGTACCTTTATTTGATACGGTGTTAATGATTTTGGTTATTGCTTATGGGATTATGAAAATCACAAAATAATTAGGAGTAGAGGTGTCATATTCAATGAGAAGGTCATGTACAAAGATTAGTTGCAAGGAAATAAATAGGAAAAAGAAAAAATAGAATACACAGTGCTTGATGAGATCACTGAAAAAGAAATTTCAAAGGTACAAGAAAATCAAAATGTAAAACAACAGGAGCAACAGGTACCTAAAACTCTTACAAGTGTTGCTAGAATATCTACCAGGTTAAGTAGACCCCCTGAACGATACTCTCATTCATTGTATTATTTATTGTTGATTGATTCTGGTGAACCAGAATGTTATGAAGAGGAAATGTAGGTAGAAACTAAAAAGAAGTGGGAGCAAGGCATGAAAGAGGAAATGAATTCCCTGGTAAATAACCAAACTTGGGACTTGGTTCAGTTTCCTGTAGGAAAAAGAGCATTGCAGAATAAATGGGCTTACAAGTTGAAGGAAGAAGATGGAGACAAAAAGAGATACAAATCTAGACTTGTTGTAAAGGGGTTTGAACAAAATAAAGGTATATATTTTGATTAAATATTTTATCATGTTGTTAATATCACTTCAATTAGGACTATTTTAAGTCTTGTGGCGGTAGAATATTTACATCTTGAATAGTTAGATGTTAAAAAAACTTTTCTCCATGGGGATTTGGAGGAAGAGATTTATATGTAGCCGCCATAGGGGTATGAGGTCAAAGGGAAGGGAAATTTGGTATGCAGGTTGAAGAAGAGATTGTATGGCCTAAAGTAAGATCCAAGGCAGTGGTATTTGAAGTTTGACATGTTTATGATAGAACAAGGTTATAGGAGATTTTATTATGATCACTGTGTTTATTTTAAAAAGCTATAAAATGGAAGCTATATTACCTTGGTATTGTATGTAGATGACATGCTTGTTGCAGGGTCTAATATGCAGGATATAAATGTGCTCAAGAAGAAATTATATAATTTATATGCTATAAAGGATTTGGGTGCTACAAAGAAAATCCTTGGTATGAGAATAACAAGAGATATAAAAAATCACAATTTGACATTGTCTTATGGTGAGTACATAGAGAAGGTGTTGGAGAGGTTTAGAATGTAGAATGAAAAACAATTTAGTACACCTTTGGCCATCCATTTCAAATTAACCAAAGAAATGTGTCCCAAGACATAGTCGGAGATAGAATACATGTCCAGTTTCCATTATTCATCAGTAGTTGGTAGCTTGATGTATGTGATGGTTTGCACAAGACTAGATATTGCACATGCAGTGGGAGTTGTGAGTAGGTATATGAACAATCTAGATAAAGAACATTGGGAGGCAGTAAAGTGGATTCTTAGGTATTTTAAAGGTACTTATACTCATGCATTATGTTTTTGAGGGTCAGACATTGTTCTACAGGGATATGTTGATTCATATATGGCATGTGATAAAGATAGTAGGAGGAGCACCATAGGGTATGTTTTTACTATAGGTGGAATAACAATAAGTTGGATTTCAAAATTGCAAAAGGTTGTTGCACTTTCAACAACAAAAGTAGAGTATGTAGCTTCTATAGAGGCTAGTAAAGAAATGATTTGGTTACAAAGGTTTATGGAGGAATTGGGAAAGAAGAAGGAGAATAGCATGTTGTATTGTGACAATGAGAGTGTCATTCATATTGTAAATAAATCATCCTTCCATTCAAAGACTAAGAATATACAACTCAGGTATCATTTTATACGATTTGTCTTGGAAGATGAACATTTAAAGTTGGAAAAGATACATACTAGCTAGAATCTTGCAAACATGTTAACAAAGAGAGTAACCAGGAAGAAATTGAGTTCTTGCTCAATTTCAGTTGGTCTTCAAGCATGAAGGTGAAGATGAGAAATTTTCTAGGTCCAAGGTGGAGTATAGTCCCGCAGGTACAACAACAATGGATTTGTTGTGATTTGTCTCAAAGTGGGAGATTGTTGGTTGTGGATCTTGATTATCTTCATGTTTCATAGGTCTTTGTTTTCATCCATGTTTATACCCCATGAAGACTGTACACCCTGAAATACTATACACCCCTCCACACGAGGGGTTGCATGGGGGGCTTGTCATCCCTTTGGGGTCTGAGGGAAAGTGCCCCCCTGTCAGGGGTTTGAGGGACAACATTCCTTGATGGGGGTTTGAGGGTGAAGCCCTCGAAGGAAATTTTTTCTTGTAAATGTATATTGTAATTTCATAATAAATCTGGACCATTCATTATAAGGTCGCAGATCTAATGGTAGAATTTATGTTAGGGTCTTTTTCCCTAGAAGGAAACCCTCTTTTATGAGGGAAATGTATCGTGGCTATGMATCATTACGAATATTGTATTCTGGGAGAGGAGACTGTGAGAGAAATAAGAGGAAGTTACAATGGGTGTGTTGTAGGTTGTATCCATTCATTTGTTGGATAATTAAAAGGAAGGACCTGGAAATTTCTCTGGTGGATGTAGCCCACACTAGGTGAACCACATATATCTGTGTCTCTATTGCATTGTGTATTTTTTGTGTTTTATTTCCACGTTTGTTTTTATTTTATTGCTTCGTGATCCTAATTTTCTAACATTCTCTTGACATATGTGCAACAAATGATCCAATTCTGATTTAAACTTTCTTGGTTTCATGATCACCTCAAAGTTGTACTCTTCGAACAATAGTAGCCGCTTTCATGTTTCCCCCCCACAACATTGGCTTGTTCACTAGGTATCTCAATGCAGAGTGGTATGTATACATCTTGAAGTGAGATCCAAGTACATAATGTATGAACTTTTGCAAGGAATATACCATCACGAAACCTTCTCATTCTGTCATAGTATAGTTATTCTCTATAGATGATAACTTCCTACTATTGAATGCAATCCTATGGTCTATCTTTCCTTCACATGGTTGTGCCAAAACTTCTCCCAATTCTATCGATGATGCATCAACATGTAAATGGAATTCTTTGCTCTAGTTCGGAAAAACTAAAACCGGTGCAGTGAACATCTTCTATTTTAATGTATCCAAACTCTTCTAACATTTGTCATTCCACCGATACTTCACTTCTTCAAAAATTTATCCATAGGGATTGTGATTTTCACATATCCTTTGATGAACTTTATATAATACCCTGTATGACCTTATGTGGACTTCAATTATCGCACAAAATTTGGTGGTGGAAAATCAACAATCATTTCTATCTTGGTAGGGTTCATTGTCAATCCATGTTTACACACCACATGGCCCACCAAAATTCCAAAAGGCACACAAAAAATGCATTTCTTCATATTCAATGAGATTTGGTATTTCCTACACTTATCCAACATTAAGCGCAAAAGTTCAACATGATCTTTCAATAGACTAAATATTTTCCAATCAACTAGATACACTTCTAAAAACTTATGAATAAACTGTTGATTAAGGTTGGTTGCCATTGATGTCAACCCTTGAAGAAAGGCCAGTAGCACAAAGGTTTGAGTAATGGACCCATGTTTGTTTTATGTAAAGATGACTCATTATTGTCTTGTCATAGTTGATAAGAAGTACACATGGATGAACTCCAAAGTGGTCCCCTTATGGTGAAGGCCCTCACGGGAAGACACTTTGCAAATTGAGTTATCCTAGAAGTATGGTCAGATAACCCATTCTTAATTGTGGAATAATGATATGAAGGTCAGTGAATTTGTCAGTGAAACTATCCTAGATGTATGGTTCTTGTCATGCCATTTTCGGTGGTATCTGGAACGTCACATAACTCCTCACGGTTAGAGATTTATGGCCATATAAAGTTGGAGGACCCTCATGAGTCATCTAGAAGCCCCAAAAAGTCAAAGTGTTTGCAAAAGAAATTATTTAAATAATAAAGTTAATGGAAAACTCCCTAAAATAAGGAAAGTGGGATGCTACATGAAAGTATAAATAAGAGGCAAGGCTCTCTCATTTTATCACACTTGAACATATTGAATATCTTTTGTTGTGTAAGGCTTATTGCAAGAACTCATTGATATATCTGAAGTTGCCAAAGTCTAAGGTAGTACGAATGGTTGACGGTGAAAGTTTCAGAATTACAACGAATACTAAAAAACCCTAGTTTCTGAGGTGTACGCAGGATGACAGTGTATTAGGGTGCATACATACTGAGGCGTACATGGGATGACAATGTATTAGGGTGCATATGTACACAGAATGGCAATGTATTAGGGTGCGTACATGTTGGTAAAGCCATGGAAACTTGAAGAGATGAAGATACAAAGGTTTTATATTCTGAGATCAAGATCCTAGGAAGGTCTATAGTGCTCAGACACATCAGATCTATCCATTGGTTCAAAAGGTATGTCTTATTTCTATGAATATTTGTATTTTGATGTATGCATGAGAAATGGTTATGGATATTTACAAATTCTCTCTAGAGATACTAGTGGTTGCATGGGAAATTTTGTATAAGTCATAACTACAGAAATACAGTGTTGGTATAATTTATCATCAATACATCTTGTTAGAGTTGTGGCACATCTTGTATTTGTTGGCATATAGCTAAGGGTTTTTATGGTACATGGTTGAGAGCTTCTATTTGTGAAGTGGTTGATGTATTGAGAGGATGAATACCAGAGAGGGGTTGATGTCTAGATCATTTGAGGGATATTATACTTGTTTATGATTACACACATTTATATGGCACGTGACTAGACAGATATATAGAGCCATTGGGTAAAGAGGATGTGAGCACAGGGTACATATACAGTCTGGATATAATGACAGGTTACTGATCTATGTGAAAGAAGTTACAGAGGGTCATAAGTTTTCAAGATAAAGAAAACCCTAGTTTTCAGAAGGCATACACAGGTTTCACAATAGTTTGGTTGCGTACATATGCGGGATGCATAACAGATAGGGAACGTACATATGTGTGTTGCAGAACTACAGGTCGTGTACATGTATTTTTGTTGATACATGTTTAGTTCGGGTATAGATTGATTACAGGGAAGTTGTACAGGTTGGATGCAGGTCAGTGGTACAGGCTGATACAATTGTATAGCGGTATATCTCATAGTGATAGTGTGACAGTGGTTTCATCATTCTACCTCTACGTTAGGGTGATTGGGCAGGGAAAGGATAGGTGGTTGTAGCCACCTTCCGTTTATATCCGAAGAAATTAGGGAGTTGTAGCCTCCTTCTGGTTGTAGCTTGAGAAACTAGGGGGTTGGATCCTCCTTCCAGTTGCAGATGGAAAACAAAGGAATTTGGTGCTTCCAATGAATGTAATTCTTCAAGAAATATAAGAAAAAACATTATGTGGTTTTCTGTCGCTTTGGGTTTCCATGTAAAACACTGGTGTATTTTGCATGTGTATGATTGTTCATTTTTTCATTGCTTATTTACTTTGCAGTTATTGGATGATAATGCTACATTGATATAACAATTGGATTATATGGTTAAAAAGGATTAAATTACTCTATTATTGATTCACCCCCCCTCTCAGTAATCCAACAGTTGGTATCAGAGAAGGTTCCTTCAAAAATCAGTTTAACCACTGAAAGGTAGATCATGGAGAGCAAAGACTTGTATAAAAATTGAATGCCACAGTTTGAAGGACAAAAGTATGCATTTTGGAGCATAAGGATGAAGACATATACACATGCACATGGATTTGAAATTTGGAAATCAATTGTAGATGGATACACAGTACCAACAGTTCTACCAACAAATGACAAAGAAGTGAAACTCAGTTAGAATAATTCCAAAGCCACAAATGCACTTCTGAATGGTCTTGGTGAAACATTATTCACCAAAGTTTCACATTGTAAATTCGCTAAAGAGATTTGGGACAAAATTCAAAATATTTATGAACGAGATTCAAAAGTCAAAGCAACAAAGCTTCAAACTTGCAGAGGTCAGTTCAAACAACTAAAGATGAAGGAAGATGAGAATATTGCAGCTTACTTCTTATGAGTCGATGAAACAGTAAATGCAATCATGGGATTGGGAGAAGAAATCAAATAATCTGTAATTGTTCAAGAGGTACTAAGATCTCTTCCTATGATATTTGACCCTAAGATATTAGCACTAGAAGAAATAGAAGATATAAACTCAATAAGCATGGACGAACTATGTGGAATCTTCACAGCATATGAATTGAGAACTGAACAGGAAAATCCATATGTAAAAGAAGCAACCTTCAAAGCATCCAAAAGATAAAAGAAAAAGGGAAAGCAACAATAAAAAGAACATAGAAACAATAGTGACGTCTCAGAATATGATGAAGAAGTGGCCAACTTTGTCAAGAGACTGAACAAGGGAGCCAACGACAGGTATAGAGGTAAGCTTCATTTAATTTGTTTTAATTGTGATGGTATTGTTAATTTTCCTAGCAAATGTCCTCATAAGAAAAAGAGAAATGATGAAGGTTAATCAAAAAGAAAACAAACATATAAAAGAAAAATAACCACAAAGAAAGTTTTCAAGAAAAGCTTATGCACCAAAGAAGACATATCATCATTAGATGAATATGAAGTCAGTGACATTGAGACAAAATAAGTTCTATTCATGGCAGTAAAAGACTCTAATAAAGAAGACTCCGAAGAAGAATATGAAGAAGCTAAAGAAGAATATGAAGAAGTTGAAGAAGAAATTAAAGAGGCAAAAGTTGACTATCGAGAGGAATTTTTGAGTTCCATAGAAGTTATCAGAAGAGAAAAGAGGAAAAACAAGAATCTACAAGAGGAACTAGACAAGAAAGAATACACTCAGGAATTAGAACAAATGATCACAAATTTGAAGGTTGAAATTGAAGAAGATAAAAGAATTGAAGATGCACTCAAAGAAATCTAGAAGGAAGAGACAGGATCATTGAAAATTTGGAAGAAGAGATTGCCAAATTAAGAAAGGATCTTCAAAATAAAAATATGTAGAACAACTCAAAAGTTTTGAATGACATTATTAGTAGTCAAAGGCCTAATCATGACAACTCCGGACTTGGATACAATCAGACAGAAAATTGATCAAGCTCCAAAACAACAGAACAAGAAACATATCTAAAAATCTATGCAGAAACAATCAAATGGGATAGGAAGGTATATAGAGAAAATTACAAGGACACTCCTCCACCAAGAAGATTCAGATTTTAGAATCAATGATCGACAAAAATAGATAGGTCTCAGGAAGAAGAAGGATTCATAAGAGAACCTCCTTTCAAAAGATATTAAATTCCCACGTATCAAACTATCTTTTTTGGTTTATGTTATTCATGTAATAATTTTGGACATAAAGATGTGAATTACAGAGTTAACAACAAGAACATAAACAAATTTGAAAGTCATACACAAAAGGGTTATCCAAGAAGTCCTAGTGAAACACAGAGAAGAAGTTACAACATGTTTGAATCATTGAGCACTGAAGTGGAATGATACAAGTGTAATAACTTTGGACACATGGACATATATTGCATAATGACAATCCCTCCTAGAGAACCACAACAGAACAACAACAATCACAGACAAGAACCTCAGAAAAGGACATGGATAAGAAAGCACAATCAATACAACAATGAAGAATGCACACTCTCTCTACGAGGTAAGAAAAATAAATTTGGTTGGTATGTTGACAGTGGTTGTTCAAAACACATGACAGGTGATAGAAACAAGTTTATTACATTAAGAAAGGAAAGAGATGGATCAATCTCCTTCATAAATGATGATTCATCTAAAATCATTGGAAAAAGCACAGTCAGAATTGGGAACAAGAATACAAAGGCAGAAAATGTTCTACTAGTAGAAGATATGAAACATAATCTTCTAAGTGTGAGTCAAATGTGTGAGAAAGGTCATAAAGTTACTTTCGATTCACAAAAGTGCGAGATAAGAAAATAAGGTTCATGAAAACTGATTGCTACAGCTGCGAGAACTTCAAGCAACATATATGTGTTAAGTGAAATTGGAAATGAAAAGTGTTGTCTAGGAAAGGAAGATGAAATTTGGCTATGGCACAGTGAATGGGTCACATACATTTTGATAAACTTGTCAAAGTCAACAAAAGAGAAGCAGTCAGAGAAATGCCCCAGATCACACAACCAACCAACACTTTATGCAAGCATTGTCAACAGGGAAAACAAACAAAGACCAGGTTCAAATCAAAGGAATATTCAACAACAAGACCACTAGAAATTGTGCATACTGATCTATTTGGACCAACTACAACTGAGGGTTTAAAAGGTGAGAAACACTTTATGTTATTAATTGATGGTTATACAAGAATGAATTCAGTTTGTTTTCTCAAGAATAAGTCAGAATATTTTGAAAACTTCAAGATCTACAAGGAAATGGTTGAAAATGAAATGTATTCAAAAATCAAATGCTTGAGATATGATAATGGAGGATATTTAAATTCAAAGGAATTTATGGACTACTGCACCAGTCATGGAATAAAAATGCAATTCTTTATTGCTAGGACACCTCTACATAATGGAGTTGTTGAAAGAAATAACATGATAGTATAGGAACTGGATCAAACAATGATAATGGATTCCAAATTGATAGATATTTTTTGGACACAGGTACTGCTTACAACAATTCACATTCAAAACAAAGTGATGCTAAGAAAAAACATCGGCAAAACTCCCTACGAGCTATGGAAAGGAAGACCAACAAATGTAAATCACTTCTGAGTTTTTGGAAGCAAATGCTACATCAAAAGAGAAGATGGAAGAATGAGAAATTTTGAATCTTATGTGGACAAAGGATTACTTGTTGGTTACTCAAGTACAAGGAAAGCATACAAGTGTTACAACCTGATATTGAACAAAGTTGTGGAAAGCATCAATGTAACAATTGATGAAACATGTAGACAAGAATTAAAGGAAGAAGAAAATGAATCAATGGAACAACCTTACGAGGAAGAAACATAAGATGAAAAAAAAGTGGAAGATGAAGAGGATCCAATAGAAGAAGAAGAAAAAATTCAACAAGTGCCTCCAAAGATGCCTAGCAAACGAGTATAGAAGAATCATCCTTTAGATCAGATTATCGGAAACAAAGATGCATGAGTTGAGACTAGAATAATAATGAATTGACCAGAATAAATGCACCTAGAACTCACATCTATGATTGAACCAACCTACTTTGAAGAGGCCAACAAGGATGAATTTTGGAATAAGGACATGGATGAAGAATTGGATCAAATAGAGAAAAATGACACCTGGGAATTGATTCCAAGACCAATGGATAAGAATGTAATCGAAAAAAAGTGGGTATACAGGATTAAATTGAATGAAGATGGAAAGGTTACAAAGAACGATGCTATATTGGTGTGTAAATGATATGTACAGGTTAAAGGAATTTAATTTGAAGAGACATTTTCCCCAGTTTCTAGAATGGAAGCAATCCGATTGCTTTTAGCTTATGCATGATCCAAAAATATTAAAGTGTATCAAATGGACGTACAATCATCTTTTCTGAATGGGGAACTTTAAGAAGAATTCTACATTGAACAATTAGAAGGATTTCAGTTGCAGAGAACACAAATTATGTGTGTAAATTAAAGAAGGCCTTGTATAGTCTAAAACAAGCTCCTAGAGCATGGTACTCTAGACTGGATAAATATCGAGTAGGAAGGTTTCATAAAAGGTAGTGCAGACAACAACCTCTACATCAAGGTAAGTCAAGATAGTATTTTATTAATTGAAGTTTATGTTGATGATATTATTTTTGGTAGTGATGATGACATGTTAAGCCAAAAATTTGCAAAGGATATGAAGAATGAATTTGAAATGTCATTACTTGGAGAAATATCCTTCTTTCTGGGACTTCAAATACGTCAAAGAAA
>JASDQU010437446.1:66978-83588 GCA_032191745.1 Picea mariana | reverse complement strand
TGAGGATATAGGCAAGTTTGACTCAAGATCATATGAATGATTTATTCTTGGATATTCATCAAGAAGCAAAGCCTATAGATGTTACAACAAAAAACTGCAGAAGATTATTGAAAGCGTTAATGTCAGAATAGATGACAAAATACCACACACGAACAAATTGGAAGCATAAGAAACAGATTACAACAAAGAAGAAGAATAACAAGAATATGAAGAAGAAGAACAAGAAATTGAAGAAGAAAAAGAAGAAGAAACAAAATGCTAAGACACACAAACACCATCAAGGTTTGTGTAGAAAAATCATCCAGAAAACTTAATTCTTGGTGATAAAAATGCTTAGACTCAGACCAAGAGAAAATGGAAAGCAGTTCTAAATAGGTAAATCTCTCTTTACTCTCTAAAATAGATCCTAAATGCTTTGTAAATGCCGGTAATTATCAACATTGGGTGAATGCCATGGAAGAAGAGTTAAACCATATTGAGAAAAATCAGACACAGGAACTTATCCCAAGACCTAAAGATAAAAATGTGATTAATACAAAGTGGTTATTCAGGAATAAGTTGAATGACTATGGAAAAGTAGTAAGAAATAAAGCAAGATTGGTCTGTAAAGGGTATGCTCAAGTAGAAGGCACCAACTTTAAGGAAACATTTTCTCCTGTTGCAAGACTAGAAGCCATAAGATTTTTTTTGGCATTTGCAAGCTTCGAGAATTTTAATGTGTATCAGATGGATGTCAAGTCAACATTACTAAATGGAGATTTATAGGAAGAAGTGTACATTGAACAACATGAAGGGTTCTTATTGTCAAGAAAAAATGAATATTATGTTTGCAGATTGAAGAAATCACTTTGTGGATTACATAAAGCTTCTAGAGCATGGTATTCAAGACTTGACAAGTACTTGCAGCAACAAGGTTTCAAAAGAGGAACAACAGATAACAATCTTTACATGAAAATAGACAATGGAGAGATGTTAATCATTTTAGTTTATGTGGATGATATCATTTTTGGAAGTAATGTTGACAGAATGAGTCAAAAGTTTGTAGACGAATGCAAAAATAATTTGAGATGTCCATGCTTGGAGAATTGTCCTTCTTCCTAGGGTTGCATATTTCTCAAACTAGCAAAGGCATATTTATTTCTCAGATCAAATACATCAAGGAAATGCTGAAGAATTTTGAAACGGAATACTGCAAACTTGTCGGCACACCCATGGTCATTGGTTGTAAACTAAGCAAAGATTATGAATCAAAGGAAGCCAATACCACTTTGTACAGATCTATGATAGGAAACCTACTATATGTGACAACTTCAAGGCCATATATAATGTAGGTAATATGGTTAGTTGGACGGTTTCAAGATGCACCAAAGGAAACACATGTGTAGGCAGTAAAAAGAATATTCAGATATCTAAAAGGCATGTTGGGATTTGGTTTATGGTATCCCACATGAAAAGACTTTACTCTAACAGATTACAAAGATGCAAATTGGGCAGGCAATGCGTATGATAGAAAGAGCACCAACGATGGAGCATTCTTTCTGGGTAACAGTCTAGTGTCCTGGTTTAACAAGAAGAAATAATCAATTTCTCTATCTATGACAGAAGCAGGATACATTGCAGTTGCAACCTGCTATACAAAAGTCCTCTGGATGAAACAAAAATTGAAGGACATTCGAGTAGAATACAATCAACCAATATCAATACTATGTGGCAATACTAGTGCATTAATAAATATCTCCAAAAATCTTGTTATGCATTCAAAAACAAAATATATCCTAATCAAATACCATTTCATAAGAGAGCAAGTCATAGAACAAAATGTTAAGTTAGAATATATCAAAACAATGGAACAAATTGCTTATATATTTACAAAACCTCTTCCTAGAGAAGTCTACAAATATCTCAGATAGAAACTAGGGGTGGTAGCTATTCCATCCACTCACTGAAGCACTACAAGAGGAGCACCAACTCATGGGGACCTATAGAAATAGAAGAGGGTGGTTGGTTGCAGAACAAAGAATAAAGAATAATGTGTAAGGGGGAGAATATTTGTGTGCCATTGATGTCAAAGGGGGAGAGTACAAATAAAGGGGGGGATTTGCAAAAAGAGAGACGTGCAAGAAGAAGAGGAGTACCAAACTACTAAGTATTTCCATCAATGACAAAGGGGGAGTTTGTTGAAAATAATGTTGTCATTGATGTCAAAGACACGGGGAGACTATGAATGACTCTATGCATGTATTGTGTTAATGAGTTTCTGCATGTCTACCATGTGTGAATGAAGGTGAGAAGAGTGCAAATAGACAATCAATCCAAATAAGTTCAAACTAGAYAGAGAGGAGTAGATTCCAACAATGTTTGTCTACCTGTGGTCTATGAAAATGATTATCTTTATTCAATGTCCTATGTGTACAAGAGGTATGAGAAGAATGAGACAACCCTGTTAAAGAAGAAGCCGAGGAATGAGATTCGAAAGGGGGAAACTACTAAAACCTAARAACAAATCRAGGAAGCACTCGAATTAACCAAGCCAACAAGGGCATAACGAGTTTTTGAATTCCATACARAGGTACAAGGAGAACGAGATGAAACCATTGTAGATCTGAGTAGTGTTGAGCTTAACAAAGAAGGTCCTATTAACCAGAATGCAACAAACAACTATCAAGGATTTATCCCAAATTCGTTGGGAAAATCATGTTCAAAGGGTTTATAATGAAAAGGTGTTATCAATTAGTTTGAATGAAAATGGGAAAGCCATGAAATCCTGTGTGCGAAGTTAAATTTTATCGTGGAGAACGGTGGACCTGGGACTGGATAAATCTTGACCGTCTATCTCTGGATATCAATGATTAAGATCAAKGGATTGGGGATCGATACTCAGTGGGTGATTTTAGATGCTACATCAACGCCATGTGTTCAGTAAGACAAGTTCCACATTAGAGGGAGTCCACTTCAATACCACACCAATGCCATAACATGAAGCTCTGCAGATGTCATGTGTCAAGACACATATCGATACCATGTCACTAGTAGACATGTAGAAGAAGTCCATGCGGAAGTCATCTCATTTGCAACATCAACACAATGGATCAAAAAAATCGGATTCAGATGTACGTATAGATTTCCAAATGTTGAATAAGTATCAAGACAAACGTTGATTGTAATAGAGAGGCGAAGAATCAAGAGTATGTGAAGAAATAATGAATTGACCGTGAACCCGTAGACTCGTAGTAGGATTTCAAAAATCGACTAAGTATCAAGAATGAATCGATCAGATGGATCATGGTGAATGATAAGAAATCATCTAAGTATGAGGAATCGATCAGACAAAAATATATCGCAGAGCAAGGTGAATTATGAGAAATTGTCTAAGTATGGGTGAAAAATGAGTGCGGCAGGATGTCACGGTGTGCTTTGGAGGCCGCAGAAGTATGGTAGAAGAAATGATAAAGAAAACAATCAAGCTGACAGATCGATGACTGAGATTGAATCAGATTCTAGATGAGACGATCTATGTTGATACTTAGTGAATGAGATCAATGACTGAGATTCAATTGAGAAGATGATCAGATGACGACTGTGCATTGTGGTTTCATGGTGTGGTTTGATGGACAATAAATAGACCAACGATCAAGATTAAATCCGAAGGAATGATCGTACGGTTACAGAGCGATGGGGCTCATGTAGTGTATTTTGATAGCCAGTGAATGAGATCAACGAATGCGAATTGATCAGGAACTGGATGCAATGAGTGTTGAACAATGAGGTCATTTGTGTGTTGTATTAGAGAGTGAGTAGATCGACGATCGATATTAGATCAAAGATAGATCGAATCGTAGCTGATTTTTGAGGTTATGTTGCATGTTTTGATGGGTAGAGAACATTCAACCACCAAGGTTGATTCAAGGGATGTCCAATTTTATGCTCTGTCTAGTGAACAAATAACATGCGAATTAGGAGGAATTTGGGACTAATTTCGAATGATTTATGAAGTTCAAATTTTAAGGAAGAGCCAAGCGATCTAGATCCGACCTCATGAGAATACTTTTTGGATATGTGGACAAACCCTTGGGTGTATTCTCTTGTCGGATGTTTCTCGTGTTGACCCAGGTTCTATTTTAGGCAATACTGCAAACATAGTGCACAATGCAGTCTCACCCAAGATGGATTTATGGGTGACTGCAGGACCCAGATGTATGCAGTATTGGAAGGGAGGCTTATGTGGGGATGACAGACATTCTTTATACCTCAAACAAATTAGATATACTATTCTATTAAATCAATATATCTAGATCTGTCATTCTGTAATCATTTTCATTCATTCAACATTCATTCTGTAGTAACAATCCTGTCATTCTATTGTGCGATGCATTTTACTACTAACAAATTCATTCATTCATCATAGCTAAACAATCTCAAGAAAGAAGACAAAAATTGCACATAGAGACACACATTTATCGTGGTTCAACCCCCCTGGACTATGTCCACAAATATATGGCATTCTTCGCTCTTATATTATTCTTCATCAAAGTTTATATCTTTACACACATTACAGTTGAGCAAGTGAGGATGAAAATATCACACCAAGCTCCAAAATTTGCGACCTTACCCTCGATTACAATGCATCTCTCTCTCTCTCAAAAAATGACTCTAAGATCATCTCAACACTAGCTCCACAACTAGATGGCTCAAGCATTAACAATCACTAGATCTCCTCAGATCTCACAATACATATGTATACTACAAAAAGGGTAAAATAATCATTACAACAATGACCAAAACCCTAACCTACTAACCCTAGGTGGATTATATTTGTCCACTTTCTAAATCCTTATGCACGGCTGGTCCAAAATCCAACCGTTTTCCTCGTTGATCCACGTCCTTCTTCCTTCCTTTGACTTTCCTGCTTTCCCAATGTTGTTTTTCCTTGTTTTTCGGTGCACACTCTTTTTCTAGCCCATTTTCCTAACTGTATTCATTAATTGCTACATTTTCCCTCAAAATGGCATGTGCCAACAGGCCCCCAACACTCACATGTGGCTCGTCCCAAGCCACTCAGGTAGCGTGTTCCATCTTAACTGACTTCTCTAGCTCCTGTAACTTGCTTGAAATTTCTTCAACTCGAGATTTTACTTGCACGCTCTTCTCTACTACAGTCTACACAATAATATTGTCCTTCAACAGTTCTTCACTCTCTATGCCAACTTATTCAACCTGACCCTTGGTTGTGTCAATCTTTGTAAGCATTTGATTTGCGCCTTTCTGTAGTGGTTCCAACTGCGCTTGCCTTGACCGTTTTTTTGCTTGTATAGTCTTCAACTTTGCCTTTATCAAATTTTGGATTGGCCACCCCAAAAATAATTTTGAATACACAGGATTCAATACATAACAGTGAAGAGTAATGTGGTGAGGGGGATGAGCTGACCAAATTGAGGGTTTATCCAAAAGGAGCAAGAGGAGCTTAAAAATTATACAAAACTTCACATTTATATTCATAGAGTTGTTACAAGGATGTGATCACAATGGGCATGAAAACCAACAACTTAAATGACCAGTTGAGTGTCCATATAACCCACAGGTAAGGAGCAATGATATGCTTAGGGAGGAAACTCAAAACAAGAAACCAGAGGCAAGGCAGGCCCGAGGATCCCAACTATATTCTTTCCCACAAGTAAAGCATGAATACCATATATAGTAAGAATATCCACACAATTTTTTAACGTGCATGGTTCAAATACAACACCATAGAGACCAACATTTAACCACTGATCCATACAAAGTCAAAACCTCCATACATTATAAATTTGGAAATACACAGACAACGAGCAAAATTCAAGAGCGAGCTCTCTACTTAATTAAAGAGAAGATCAAAATATTCATGGATGTAGCAGCAAGAAACCCATACCTGTGTAAAAAAATGCTAAGGAGAAACAACCAAGCTTGTATACCTCTTCCATGACCGAACAAAACGGAGCAACAACAACCAACAAGAGAAAATGAAAAATGACTAGGGTGGTGGGCTTGAGGAGGGTTAGAACGACATGCATTTACTACATGTCGTATCTACATTCATCCATAGCTGGTACAAGCAAGCCAACATACAACACATCAACCACTAACTCCAAATCAATTTAATGCAAGTCAAATACACCACCATTTCCCTAAGTCTCCAACTTAACAAATGTGCCAACCCTTGTCTAAAAACCCCAATGTGACATATATCAAATAATTGCTAGGGATACCATGTTTCAACCTTACTTCCACTTCAAACAATGCATGTAATCCTTGTAGCATGAAATCACCACATCACACATATAACTTAAACATGGAGTTTGGGTCCTTCCTCAAAATACATGTAACATAATAATACTTGTGAGTGTTATATAAAAACAACAACATCCTCTTTTAAATCATATTTCCCATAACATCATTTGATTAATTATTTCAACAGAGACTTTAAACGCAATTAAACTGTAGAGCTCATCTCAGCCAACTCAAAAGCACGTAAAGCATAAGTGTCATCTCTTCGTCATAGTCACACAAATTACACAAGAGGTCCCACCTATTAGTATATTATTAAATATAATTAAATAATAAGGCGTTTGCAACCATTTGCAAGAAGGTACCCTATGTTGCACTTTTTGGGCGTCAACAAACTGGCGTCTCCATAGGGAAATCTGTTTCCAACAGATTAAGAACTCAGAATGTCTAGTTTCGCAAACCAGTGAACATAGATCAATGGATTATTGACTAGAACAATTATGCAACATGGGGAAAAAGATGGTTTAATGGAAATAATGAGACGAGATTTTGCGAATAACTCATGAAAAGTGGTACGCATGAGAGGTTTTGGTCCTGTATGCATAACGTTCGATCAATCACGGTAAAAAGTGTTTCTTCATGTTAAGGAGAAAATTTCTGATATGCTCTTTTGAATTTCAGGATGGAGTGAAGAAAGGGATAGCAAAAAATAGGGAAGAGAATCAAATCATCTCTCTAACAACAATACTGGAAGAAAAAATCAATTTTAGTGATGTCTAAAATGAGGACATCGTGACAACTATGTAAACTTTATTGTTATTGACCAACAATACTTACAGAATGGCATTGTTGTGGCAAAACTGATCTAAAACTTATTTCTGGTAACATACAATAAAACAACAGAAACTAAAAAATCAATTAAACAAAGAAAAATAAAACAACGAAACATAAAGCTATATACATCAGTGATTTCCACATGGCATTTATCAATCAAGTTGGTTTCACATAATGTTTCAAGTGGGAACCATTGGTACTATAGGAAAACAATCGCTCTTCCAAATCCTTTAAAAGATAAGAGTTTGCACCTATGACAAAAGCGATTTTGAAAGGACCTAGCTATAATTTCGAAAACTTCGATTGTCTTCCTCTGTTAGCATGGGCCAAGTCCCAAAGTAAGACCTTCTCATTTACCTTAAATTTGATATCTTTTGTGTGTTTTTTAAAATTTTCTTTACAGATTGTTATCTTATCTTTATGTTTTCCAAGGAAAACATTCTTTGTTCTTCTAAGGCTAATAGTGCATTTATCCTTTGAGGGACATTAGAAGAATTTAATTCTTCAATCTGTAGCATCATCTGTAGAGAAGAAAGTTCCATCTCGGTAGGCAGAATGGCTTCTTGACCATAAACATGCTGAAAAGGGGTGCAACTATGCTTACCTTGGTGGTAGTGCGATCTGCCCAAAGGGCATAAGTGAGGAGGGTGTGCCACTGATGAGTCTTATCTTCGATGAGCCTCTTTATGATCCTAACCATATTTTTGTTAGTAGACTCATCTTGCCCATACTTGGGGGTAATAAGCTGATGAAGTGAAATGTTTGACTCCCAATTTAGCTAGAAATTGAGTCAATTTTGTGGAAATGAAAGTGGGACCATTGTATGTAATAATCTCTAAAGGAATGCAAAATGTGGAGAAGATATTAGTTTCCAGGAAATAAATTACATGTTCATCCTGTGAGTGTCTAAGAGGGACAAATTCAATCCACTTAGTGAAATAATCAGTGGTTGTTAAAATACAAATCTACCTTGCGGAAGACAAAGGATTAATAGGACCAATAAAGTCTAGGCCCCATTTAGAAAAAGGAAAATCTGGGAGAACAGGTTGCAAAGGCATATCAGAAAGACGCTCTTTCCTAGTGAAGTTTTGGCACTTGTCACAATATCTTGAGAATTTATAAGAATCTCGAAAAATTGAAGGCCAATAATAACCATTTCTGACAATTTTAAAAGCAATAGCTTAAGCAGAAAAGTGACCACCAACATGAATAACAGAATCTGGAGATCCATGAGTTTCTTGTAACAATTTCTATGCTTCCTCATTATTCACAAATCGAAGAAATATACCATCAGCAGACCTTCTGAACAAAAAGTCTCCTAAAATAATATACTTGGAAGATTCAAGACATAGTCTTCTCCTTTGATGAGGATCTAAGTCATCTGGGCATTTATGATATTGCAAGTAATACGCCAGATTTTTATACCAAGGATGTTCAACTATAGAAAGGGTTTGACTCTCAATATAAAACAATGATGAAAGAGGATTATCCAGATCGTCAATTTCTTCACTTGCTTCAACATGTTGAGCTAAGTAAAGAGATAAGTCTCATCCCTTAATGGTTTTCGAAGTCATGATGGTTAAATCATGCTCTTGGATTTTGGCAAGCCAATGTGTAATCTTCCATGAAAGATAAGTTTGTCAAAGGAGAACCTTGACGCAAACAAAGGGACTTTTACCTGCATGTGTTTGCCTAGGATAAAGTGGCAAAATTTCTCTACAGCTTTAACAAGAGAAAAGGCTTGTTTCTCAATATAAGAGTACTTGAATTCGTCATCTGATAAACTTTGGCTCATGTAAGCTACATGTTTTTCATTATTTTGGTCATCACATTGTAAGAGAATAGTAGAAAATACTTCCTTAGTGGAATTAGTGTATATGGTAAAATCTTTCTCGAAGTCCAGTTTCACCAGAACCAGTGCGGAAATGATTGCCTTGTTAATCCTTACAAAAGCATTTTCGACCTCATCTGTCTAAGAAAATGAGTAATCTTTCTTTAGAATATTATGAATTGGTTTAACCATTAAGGAAAAATGAAGAACAAACCTACGAACGAAGTTGATAATCCCCATAAAGGCTTGAACCTACTTTTTGGAAGTGGGGGCAGGAAGGTTTAGAATAGCAGCAATCCTTTCAGGATATATGCTTATTCCTGAATAAAAAATGATATGTCTGAGGAGCTTGCCCTTGGTAATGCCAAAAATAGATTTAGAAGGATTTAAATAAATGTCGAATTTTTTGCATCGCATGAGAACCTTTCTAAGATGACCAAAGTGATATGATCGATTCTTTGAATAGATAGTCAAATCATCAAGATAAACCTGGATAATCTTACTGATAAGATCATCAAAATCTATTTGCATATCTCTTTGGAAAGTGGCACATGCATTAGACAAGCCAAAAGAAATGCGTTCATAAGCAAATGTGCCCGGTGTAGTAAAGACGGTTTTGTATCTATCAGTCCTTTTTACCTTGATTTGATTATATCCATAGAAACCATCAAGTAAGGACATCATTGTGACCTTGCGACCTGTTTAAAAATCATTTCCATATTAGGGAGAGGAAAATGATCTTTTATGCTTGCTCTATTCAATGCTCGAAAATCAACGCATAATCCAATCTGACCAATTGTTTTCCTAACAGGAACCAAATTTGAAACCCACTCAGAATACTTAACTGGAAATATTATACCAACTTTCAAAAATTTTTCCAACTCCTTTCTAATAGTGTCTTCAAGTGCAGGGTTAATGGGTATTTGTTTTTGCCTAACTCGTTTTATCCCTTCCTTGATAGGAATAGCATGTTGTGTGAGAGCAAGATCAAAACCATGAAGATCCTCGTATGACCATGTAAAAACATATTGAAATTCACGTAGTAGTTCTGTGAATTTCTCCTTTTCTTTGTTGGAACATTGGGCACCTACTTTAACCATATTTGGAGATTCAGAGGTCCCAAGGTTCAAGGAAAGGGTATCACCCACTTTCCTTTTCGACTCCTCTTCCTTACGTGTTTCTTTGTCGCCTACATGACTCGACAAAAATTAACTCTCAAGAGGAGTCAAGCCTTTTGGAAATTTGTCATCTTCTATAGATATGATTTCCTTGGGCTTAAACAGTTCATTTTGTATGAAAGCACATATGCCTTCATCATTGGGGAAAACCTACCATGATTCTACATTATCTGGAATGTGAGGACGATATAAAGATTGAAAAGTACAATCAAGCCTTTGAGATAAAAAATTTCGAGTAGGAGATGCCGCAAATACAACTAACCTATCAACAATTGAATTAAGTTCTCTTGTAACATGAATGATGTTAAATGATAACAAGTTTGATATAAGCATCCATACAACTTGGGTATAGTGCTTCATCAACTTATTGCTAGGAGAATAGATTTTACGCACAAGGTTCACACCAAGTTTAGAATCACCAAAGAATGTGAGGTGGCCACAACCGAGGTTATAAACATTTTCAATGCCTAGCAGTAAGGCTTCAAACTCAGTGACATAGTTCGTGCAAAAAAAATCTAACCTATAAAAAAAATTGTGAATTTTACCTATAGGCGAGTACAAGATAATGTCAGCTCCATTAACTTCGTTTGAGCATGAGCCATCGAAATGCATGTGCCACATACCATCTTCTAAATCAATTTGTTCCAAAGTAGTGTCACCCTCATCAACAAAGATAAAGTACACCCCTAGGTCTTCCTCGATATAGTTTACATTCATTTGAGGAATGCTCTCTATGTATGTTGAGATTCTTCCTTCTCTTAGGACTATAACATTCTTTCCATTCCGGGGAACGGATAAGTGTGTTCCATCAAGAGAAAGATATCCACTTGTTAGGGATTTCTAGTCTCTTCCTAAGATAATAGAATAGTTGCTTACTAACATGCTGATTACTTGGATGCTAAGGGTTGTCCTTATTTCAGGATGTGCACACATAACTAAAGTTATGTCTTTTATTTCATCTATAGTTGACTGCTGCAGACTATTATAGGAGAGCATGATTCTATAAGTCTCATTAGTGCATGATAAGCCTAGCTCCTCCATGATGATTTTTGACATTATGTTTGGACCCGAACCACCATCAATTAGGCAACAATGGGATATCTTGTCCATAATTTTTACAAAAATGACAAATGGAGGGTTTTTTACAGGGTATTTAAAATTATTTACACCTATCTTATTTATAGTGGAATCATCTTCTTCATCTCTTCACAAAGATTGGTTGTAGTGGAAGCTTTTCCTTCCATAAAATTCTTGAGATGATTTTGTTGTTCAGGGATGACAACCATGTCCAAAAGAGTAGCACCGGCCTTGATATTAGCCAATTGGTTAAGGATGTTATACTTGGAAGAGGGAAGAGGGGAAGGAACCCCTTGACTCTCAGGAATTTTGACAATTTAAACATTAGTACCTTATGAAGATGAGGCTGGAGTGGAAGAAGCACGAGGGGGATCATATTTTCCTTTAGGAGCATAATATTTGTTCCTATTATTTATTATCATAACATCTTCTAGTTCTGCCCAATCTAGGACAATGATAGTGGTTTCAGGATTTTTGCCGAAGATTTTATCTCTCACACTCTTCTTAACTTCACAAGTACTTTCTTCATGATTTGCTTCACATAAGTTACACCAACTGTGAGACATGATGGCTTTGGGTTGAAAGTTGTTCTCATTTGTATTCCTAAAAGGCGTCGAGGAAGAAGAAGATGCCCCTGGAATAAGTGAGGGAACATTCCCCTTTCGTTCATAGGACATCATTCGATTGTTCATATCTTGAACAAGTTGTAGGAGGGCATACATATCTATTTGTTTGACTGTGTCCCCTTTAGGGAGACTTGTTCTTTCAAGTTGCTCTTTGTACATCGGGCAAGTGTGGAGAGCGAAGCCAAGATTGTCAATAGCCTTTTCTTCGAGCCTATGATGATAAAGAGAGGGAAGCACATTATAGTAATTCATGAAAGCGGCTTGGTTTTGGGGGTGGATTAGTTCAGGGATTTGATTGTACAATTTGGTGAAGCAGATGTTAAAGGACTTAATAGTCTCACCATCTTTGTAAGAAATATTGTTATATTCCCTTAACTGTTCGACCGGGCTCTTGGATTGTCCATAAGTGGACTTGAACAAATAAACCAACTCTTCCCAAGTGGAAAGTATCTTTGGAGGGAGGTCAAAGAAATCATCTGTTGCTTTCCCTTCAAGGGAGTTGACAAATAAGCGCATGCATGTATCATTATCGTTAGCCTCGATATTATGACAAGCATTAGAAAATGCCACTAGGTGTTCATTTGTAGAAACAATATTATTCCCGGAGAATTTAAGAAGATGCTCCTTAAACTTGGGTAACATATGAGTAGCATGTGCTAGATTCAAGGAATAAGACACATGCCACAGGGTGTTCATAGCATCTTCCTTAAACTGAAAAATCCCATACTTATTTATAACTTTAGCAAGGTTGGTAGTTGATTGGATGGGAACTTGATGACTATATAAACTACCAATTATCGATGAGGCTGAAGGTTGGGATGATGAATCACTGCTAGCACCACCCATAGATGCCATTTTGAAAGTGATGGGTAAGGGAGAAAAGGGTGAGCTGGCATAATCAGACAAAGTCCTCCTTAGAGTGCTTTATTGGGTCAACAAAATAGCTTTCCTTCTTCCTATTTCAATGACAGGGGTAGCTTCAGGGGACAATCCTCTTCTTCTTCTAGAAATGCGAGGATTTAAGGACATGAAAAGAAAATGAAAGACTTAGGAAAATGGAGGTTATTGTTGATTTCTAAGATACCTTTGCCTGGCTTCCCAACGTTCATGAGTACTTATATCTTGTTCAACTACTTTCCAAGAGCGTTCAAGCTTAGCCCGGGTACTAGCAGTTTCTGGAATAGTATTGAATAAATTCAAGGCAATACTAGTTTGGTCTTTAAKACCATGTTCAATATTAGGCTACCCTGTAGAAGGTACTATCATGAGAAAAATCAKTCAAAGAGCATTAGAAAAAAAAAACCAAAAAGATTCAAAGATAATCGTGAATATAATCAACCAGAGAGATATGGAAGATCTCCCTAGTATGGTCGCCAAATAGATGTTGAGGAAAAGGTATAGAACACCCTACTTAATCATTTTCAGATCTTTCCTGGCTAAGACAAGATAGTTGGGAATGTCACCCAGGGTTTATAGCCTCAAAACATTCACTCAATCCACAAGTATTAATTACAAGGATTAAGGTTGGTTTTATGATTTGTATATGTTGCAATGTAAAAATAAAATTTAAACAAAGATACAAGAATGTATTCAAATTTTTACAATAAATTAAACATGGAGACCAAAAGAGAAAGGAGGAACCAAGTCATGAAAACACATGTATGAGACAGAACAATAATTTGATTTTATTTCATTCTGAGATAAAAAAAGTGTATTTCTCTTTACAAACCCCTGCGAGGGTATGGACCAAAGTCAAATTTAGAGATCTATGATGGGCTCCATACAAAAAGACTCCGACAATAAAATAAAACTGAAATTAATGATCTGGATCAACTTGCCACAAAATGCTTCCATTTGACTCTGGAAGATATTCTTTATCAGCCATGAAAATTAATTCACAAATGAATAAGAATACA
Organism: Picea mariana; assembly: GCA_032191745.1. NCBI lineage: Eukaryota > Viridiplantae > Streptophyta > Pinopsida > Pinales > Pinaceae > Picea > Picea mariana. The sequence goes on along the minus strand of JASDQU010437446.1, from coordinate 69,865 downwards.
CAAACTATCAAGGATGAATCAAACACCTTTAAAATAAGCTGCTGAAATGTATGATTCAGTTTTGAATCTTGTTGCCTTCAATAAGACCCTACTAACAAGAAGAGGATTAGGCTTTCAAGTAAACTCAGAAATGAATGAAAACTGAATCTATCTCATTAACTAGAGAGAAAACCTTAGTCTTGCCTTTCTCCTTCTATTCTCCCTTAACTCTTCCTCTCATTGAACCTTTATTCTTTCTCAATAAGTTGATGTAGTTCAACTAATTTCTTTAGTTAAGTCAAATTAACTTAAATAATTAGTTTAGGGAGAAATAATTAATAATAATATATAAATAAAGGTCTACTTAATAATTACTAAAGAGGTGGGACCCCTTGTGACTCCCATCATTCTTTTTGTCAATCATAAAATACAAAATTTATCATTTGGATCATATAACCCCCTTGTAGCTCCCATGGATATCATTTAAATCGAATATTTAATATCAACAAAATTTAAGGACATACTCCAAGAGAACAATATATCCATCTTATCCACAAAAAAATCCCAAATAAAGCTTGATGCCCAAATATGTTGAAAATTATTAAACATTGTCTTCATCAATGAATATCATAAAAAAAAACATTTAGAATCCATATTTTCTGCTTTGTGAGGCATACTTCCTCTTCTCAATGTCGTCTCCTATTGACTTTTATGGGGCAACCTTTGTTTGGTTAGACCCTTAGGGCTGTATGACCCTGATCACATGGGAGCAGTCATCTTTTAGGTGTAGACGTGAAGACATATAATTAGAAGACTCTGTGGATGGACTAAAGGGTGAGGCCATTTCTTTTCCTTTTTCTTGCACAGGTTGTGGGATATCGATTTTTAATCTTTTGCTGGCGTGCGAGGAATGTACTGGAGAAACAACATAAGCAATTTGAGCATTGGGATTAACTAGTGGTTGTAAAGGAAATGACATAGTGGGCCAACCACAATGGTGAGATACATTCTGGTGGAAAAATTCTTTCCAACTGTCATTAGCGGGGACTTCGGGCTGCATTGACACATGTGGAGGAACAAGAATGCCGAGAAAATTTGAGGAGGTTGAAATGGGGGTCTGTCAGGTTGGGGATGCAATATACCATGGCCAACCAAATTGAAAAATCCAACCTGAAACAACTGGTTTAATTCTTGTGGATCAACATCAAAGTGAATAGAAAATTGAGGCCTTCTATGGCCTTGCTACCAATTACCTCTGCCTCTATTATTTTGGCCATTACCACCCCTGCTGAAAAAACTCATCCTGTAGCAATATTTAACCAGTCATGAAAATTTCTTAATAAGCCATACATGGAACTCTACTTAAGTAAATCAAGAGTTGGATCTATTATTTACTACGTGACGCATGTAATCCATCCATAAAAAATGCAGTTTATTAATTGCCACATGAACATGGAATTGATAAGGTCATTGGGAGTATGGAGGGCTTGTATTTAGCGTAAAGTGATATTATGGAGGGGTAAATATTCATGAATATTGTTCAAGCAATCAATAAAAAAATCAAACTGTGTATACAAACAACTCCCAAAATACCAATCATCACTTAACTTACACATCATCTTTTTCTTTTCCACACAAACTTTTCCTTAAAAATGAGTAACAACATAACAAGGAGTGAAAAATGCAATTGGGATAATGAGGGGAGTGTATTTTGCATAAAATGGTATAATGGAAAGGACTCCAATGGGAACTGTTCTATTAATATATCAAACAATTCCATTTCCAACATCAAAATTTAAACTTCTTCACTATTTCAAAAATGAAATTCAACACTTTGTTTCCAAAATTCGAGAACTGATATTTCACTTCCAGGTTGTTCATTTGCATCTAGAATTTTCATTTCATAGGAATCATTTCATAATCCTTTGCTCAATACACATTCAATAATAGTAACATAGCTTGTGTGCAACAGGTTCGAGGAGTGAGCAACATCGTAACAATCACATCAAACACAACAAACAATGGAGGAAATGACAAACCGTGGTCCATGATATAATCACCAATGCATTTTAAATCACCACAGGGTTCCATGAAATGGCCCCAAAAGGGTTCCCTTTGTATGACATAATTCAAAATTGAAACTTCAAATAATAATTCTCCTAAAATCCCTTTCATTCTGGTTCACAAAACTCACTCAACGCATATATAATTCATCCATAGAGGTATTCCTTTCATACAAAATCGAACACACCGTAGGTCCTAATCCTTAAAAATGATTTTTCAATGTTGTCATCACCCCAATATTTCCACATGACAGACTGTATTACCAGACAAATGAGTGGGCTTAACATTCTTTCCATTTTTGTAGAACAAATAATCCACTAAACCCATGACAAAAAATGAGCACTAATAGTGCCTTTATCAAATTTTGGGTTGGCCACCCCCACAAAAATTTTGAATACACAGGGTTCAATACATAACAATGAAGAGTAATGAGGTGAGGGGGATGAGATGACCAAATTGAGGGTTTATCCAAAAGGARCACRAGGAGCTTAAAACTTMTACAAAACTTCACATTTATATTCACAGAGTTGTTACAAGGACACAACCACAATGGGCATGAAAAATAACAACATAAATGACGGGTCAAGTATCCATATAACCCATAGGTAAGGAGTGATGATATGCTTAGGGAGGAAACCAAAAAAAAGAAACTAGAGGCAAGGCAAGCCTGAGATCCCAACTATATTCTTTCCCACAAGTAAAGCACAAATACCATATACAGTAAGAACATCCACGCAATGTTTTAATGCGCATGGTTCAAATACAACGCCACAGAGACCAACAATTAACCACCAATCCATACACAGTCAAAACCTCCATACATTATAACTTTGGAAATGCACAG
>JASDQU010437446.1:30214-43242 GCA_032191745.1 Picea mariana | reverse complement strand
CACAGTTCCCTGAGCCCTTTCCTCTATCCTTTTGTCTTCCCCTGTTCTCCATGTTCAATGCATTACCTGATGTCTCACCCGTGCTTTTTCGTCACATTTCCTCACTAAGGATAACACCAACAACATCATCAAATTTTAATGTATTTGAACTAGAGACAGAGTTACTTATAGCCATTCTAGCTTTCTGGCAATGAGCACAAGATTAGAAGAGCCCTAACCTCATCATCAAAGTCCACTTTTACAAAACTTAGTTGATTAGTAACCATATTAAATTCATTTGAATGATCTGCAACAGACCCACCTTCTGACATCTTCATATTAAAAAATCTCTTCATTAGAAATACCTTATTAGACAATGAGGGTTTTTCATATAGTTTAGCCAATGCGTCCATAAGATCCTTCGTTGTCTTTTCTTTCGAAATATCTAAAGCCACCGACACTGCCAAGCTCAGTCGTATTGTTCCTAGAGCCTTTATTTCAAGAATCTCCCATTCTTCATCCTTCATGGTCATCGGCTTCTTTTCTACTCCGCCCAATGGTAGGAATAGATCCTTCTGATATAAATAATATTCCATCTTCATCTTCCATAACTGGTAGTTTTGGTCGTTAAATTTGTTGACCCTAAACTTTCCATCTTCTAACATTGCTCCCACTCGAACCAGGAACCCTCTTTTCCTATGAGTTACCTTTCGCTCTGATACCAGTTGTTAGAAAAACAAGACCGTGGAGTAATAAAATAAAACAAATGTGGAAACAAAACATAGAAGATACACAATACAATAGAGACATAGATTTACATGGTTCACCCAGTGTGGGCTTTGTCCACCAGAGAAATTTTCAGGTCCTTCCTTTATTATTATCCAGCAATTGAAGGGATACAACCTACAGCAAAACTCGTTGTAACTTCCTCTTCTTTCTCTCATAGTCTCTCTYTCAAAATAAAATAATCGCCATAGTGCATAGTCGCAATACATTTCCCTTATARCAGAGCATTGCCTTCTAGGGCGAAAAACCCTTACATAATTTCTACCCTTAGATCTGTGACCTTATCATGAATGGTCCAGATTTACAATGAAATTACAATATACATTTACAAGGAAATTTTTCCTTTGGGGGCTTCACCCCCAAACCCCCCGRATCCCACAGAGGGGGTACCCCCCCTCTGCACTCCCCCKCATGGAAGAGTGTACATATTTCTGGGGTGTAAATTCTTCATGGGGTATAAACATGGTTGAAATCAAGGACCTCTGAATCAGGAACATAATCAGGCTCCACAACCAACATATATCCGTGCAGTCAATAATTTTCAAACCATGATTACCAATTGTGGGTCCATGAAATCCAGGGGGCGTTGTGAAAATGTGTATGTCCAAATCATTTAGTACCACATGAAATATCATATGTTTTCTATCGACATGGGTGGTTGTGACATTGTTTTGGGTGTCGAATGGCTAAGGACTCTGGGTCCCACTCTCATGGATTTTAAGGAATTAACCATGCATTTCAACCAGGATGGCCAACCATATAAGTTTCAAGGCATCACAGCAGGTTCCCTTGAGATCATTAGTTCCCATTGGATAAAAAATCTCCTAAAAAAAGGTCATTATGGCATTATTGCACAATTCCATTCCATTCACGCCAATGATACAACCACCGGACCTCCAATCCTTCCTCTCCAAACATCAAGTTGTTTTTTCCACTCCCCAGGGAATTCCTACTTCACGTGGTGTTCATAATCATTCAATTCCCCTTGTCCTCAGTATCCTTCCTCCCAATGTGTGTCCCTATCGTCATCCCTTTTCCCATAAAAATGAAATCGAGAAAATTGTTCAAGAAATGTTCACCACATGCATTATACATCCTAGTATGAGCCCTTATTCTTATCCTATGGTCATGGTACTTAAGAAATAAGTCTCTTGGCGCATGTGTCATTACTTTAGAGCCCTCAACAAACTCACCATCAAAGAAAAATTTCCCATTCCTGTCATTGATGATCTCTTGGATGAATTGAGTGGTGCCTAGTTATTTAATAAATTTTATCTCAGTTTTGGCTACCACCAGATAATTATGAAAGAGGAAGACATTCCTAAGACTGCATTTTGAACTCATGAGCGCCACTATGATTTTGTTGTCATGCCCTTTAGCTTGTGTAATGATACCTCAACTTTCCAAAGCCTAATGAATCATGTCTTTCGTCCTTTTCTCCTTCATTTTGTCTTAGTTTTCTTTGATAATATTCTCATCCATAGTAAAACCTAGACATCCCATCTTGCTCTAGTGGATTGAGTTCTACATATACTCTCTTAGCACCAAATTTTCCTCAAACAATCTAAATGTTCTTTTTGGAGCCTCGGAAGTCGAGTACTTGGGTCATATTGTTGGAAAGGCAGGTGTCAAGATGGATCCTAAGAAGATTGAAGCTATGCAGGATTGGCCTCACCCCAAGACTCTCAAAATATTGAGTGGTTTTCAGGGTTTAACAAGTTATTATCGCAAGTTTTTTAAGAATTATGTAAAGACTGTGGCACCTCTCAATTCTCTCTTTAAAAATAATTCTTTCACTTGGACTCTCACAGTTGATCAGAACTTTCAAGCCTTGAAGATGGCTATGTGTACCGCTCTATCCCTGGCCCTTCTTGATTTCACAAAGACCTTTGTTCTGGAATGTGATGCTTCTGGGAGAGGAATTGGAGCAGTCCTTATGCAAGATGGTCAAACTTTGGCCTTTACTATCAAACAATTGTCAAAGAAACATTTGGCCAATCAATATATGAAAAGGAAATTTTGGCTATTCTTCATGGAGTGGATCTTTGGCGCCCTTATGGATTGGGGAAACGCTTCCAAATTAAGACAGATCATCAAAGCCTCAAGTATTTTCTAGAGAAATTTCCTTCCTCCCTGGAGCAACGATAATGGGTAGCTAAGCTCTGTGGGTATGATTATGAGATCATTTACAAGAAAGGAAAATAAAATGTGATTGTGGACGCTATTTCAAGAAAATGTGAAGATGAAGGGTCCCTCTTTTCCCTCTCCTTCATTGTACCAAATCGGCTCCAAGTTGTTTGCCAGGAATGGCTACAAGATCCCAAAATTTCGCATTTGATCCAACAATTGCAAGCCAATTCTCCAGTTTCCCCTGGGAAATCTTGGCACAATGATGAGCTTCACTACAAAGGCCATTTTTATTTAAGTAAACAGTCACAACTTAAATCCACAGTTCTTTATGAGCTTCATACTACACCCACAGTTGGGCACTCGGGGTTTACCAAGACCTATGACCGAGTCAAAGGTTATTTTGGGGGGGATGGTATGAAACAGGACATTCACACTTTTGTGGAAGAATGTGAGGTTTTTCAATGCAACAAGGGTGAAACAGTCAAAGATACTAGCACACTACAATCACTTATGATTCCACCCACTATTTCAAGGGATATATCTATGGATATTATTGTGGGCTTACCTAAATCGGGAAATAAGCCAGTCATCATGGTGGTTGTTGATCGTATTTCCAAGTATGCTCATTCTTTTTTTCTTCAACAACCATTTACCACCTCCACTATGGATCAAATTTTCATGGATCATGTCTTCAAGCTTCATGGCATGCCTCATTCTATTGTTTATGATCATGATCCCACTTTCACTAGAAATTTTTACCAAGAGTTGTTCAGGCTACAGGGCACCCAATTGCATCTCAACACATCCTATCATCCCTAGACTAATGGTTAAACTGAAGTTGTCAACAAGTGTTTAGAAAAATATTTGAGGTGTTTTGAATCTGAAAGGAAAAATCAACGGGCTCAATGGTTACCACTAGTTGAATGGTAGTACAATAATTCTTACCATATAGCTACTAGTATGACTCATTTTGAAGTAGCATATGGCCAAAATCCACCTTCAATTATCTCATACATTCCAGGTGTCTCAAAGGTCCAGATGGTTGAGCAAACGCTTACAATTCAAGAGGCTATTCTTTTTACCCTCCAAGAGAATTTGTTCATGGCTCAAAATCACATGAAGCAACAAGAAGATCAAGGTCACTCTGAACATCAATTTGTTGAAGGATACCGGGTGTTTCTTTGACTGCAATCTTATAAGTAAACTTCACTCAAGTCCGACCATTGTCAAAAATTGGCGCCCAAATTTTATGGTCCTTATACATTTCTCAAGCATGTGGGACAGGTGGTCTATCAATTATCTTTTCCCAGTCATTCTAAGATCCATCCTATTTTGCATGTCTCCTACTTAAAGAAGGTGATTGGAACTAAGTGCCAAAATCAAACCATCCTTCCCGAGTTGGATGAAGAATGCTCCATCCGGTTGTAGCCACAAGTAGTTTTGGAACAATGTGAGCGTCATCTTTTTCATCACACCATCAAGGAAGTGTTAGTTCAGTGGAAAGATACAACTCTAGTTGAATCCACATGGGAGCCAACTACCATTCTGCAACAATTTCCTCATCTCAAGCCTTGAGGACAAGGATATTTTTAAGGGGGAGGAAATGTTAGGTACATAAACTCCCTAACCCCTCACGTAGGTAGAATAATATATTTCCATGTAATAAATTCCAACATTAATCAGGCCCAGCAATAAGGAAGAATAAATCAAATGTAAGATGACCTAATAGAATCTTTCGCTTCTAGAAGGATCTTCTTCTAGATTGTTCTTTTGGATAGATAGATTTAGTATAAATAAGAGTAGAGGGTATGAGAAGTCTTGTCTTGAGAATTATTGTAATAGAGTGATTCTCTACTGGAGGTTTTCCCCTCGAAGAGGCAAATGAACATTGTTTCCTATCAATAAAGGTATTATTCTGGTGATGTGGTTTCATCCATTGTGTTGTTTCGTTGTTATTCTCTGCAATATTTCTATTTTTTGGTTATTATAATACACTTGGTACCTTACATTTGCAGAACTTCTTATTATGGAACAAATGTGTACTCCCTATGATGTGGTGCTCATCTTACTAGACACATGGTGCTGATGAGGTTACTGACGTGGCTGAGCTGGCCCACCAAGTATCAGACCCCAATATTTTGATATTAATTGTTGATATCTAGATATGAACGATCAAGATTTAACTTGTTCCGAGTTCACAATTCTCTACACCAAAAGTTAACACATTTTGCACGGTTCCATGACTCTTTGTTAACATTCAAACTAAGTGCTTTCATGTTTTCATTATAAACCCTCTCTAGTTGTTTTTCCTGGTGAATGTGGGATATGTAAATATGGGATTTTTCCCTAGTATCTCTTGCATGCTCATGACTTCATCGTGTTCCTAAGCTCTATGTGCCTTTAGACTTCGACTCCATCTCTCTTATTATTGCTTGGACATGAAATGGGATAATCTCGTCCATCTTCTAGTTGGACGACTTCTCCTTGTGCTTGTGTGTCCCGAATTCACTTGGATTGATTGTTCATTATCGTCCTACCTTCAACACATGCTCAAAACTTCCTCTACCCTCTTCTTCTTTTGTCTGTCCATGGATTCATGTTTCTAGTTATGGTTCAATCCATGGACCTATCATTTGCAGGGTCATTTTGTTTTTCTTGCCCTCATTCACATGTAATCACCATTCTTCTTTAAAATTTTGCAGCCAGAATTCAATCTGTTGTATTTTGAGACAATCACTTCGTCTTTAGGGTAAACAAAGAACACTTGTAGAAATTTAACAATGCATAGTCATCTTTCATACATAAATTCTTATGAATTTGAAAATACATTCATATTATCCTCTTATCATTGACAACAGTCAGTCTCCCCCTGACTGTGGTATCAATGACATCCTTTGACATCAATGACAACATAATTTCTAACAAACTCCCACTTTGTTATTGATGGAAACACTTGGTTGTTTTGGTACTCCTCTACTTTCCTACAAGTCTTTCTTTCTACAAATCTCCCCCTTACACGGTGTTCTTCATTTTCTTGTCGTCAACCTTCATGACCTTCTGCAAATCCCCATGATTTTGTGCCCTTTTCTCCTCGTGCATCTCCCCTTGAGCTTGTGCTTCTTCATGAGGCTTTAGTGATTGGATGGAATAAGTACTCCCCAATTTATTTCTGAGGTATTCAAATACTTATCTAAAAAGAGGTTTTGTAAATATATCATATACATGTTCCTTTGTGCCAATATATTCCATCTTAACATTATGTTCTATGACTTGCTCTGTCAAGAAGAGATACTTGATTAGAATGTGTTTTTTTTTTTAATACATGACTAGATTTTTGGATATGTTTATTGCACTGGTATTGTCACATAGAATCGATATGGGTTGATCATATTCTACATGAATGTCCTTCAATGTTTGTTTCATCCATAGCACATGTGTACAACATGTTGTTGTTGCAATGTATTTTTCTTCTGCTATAGATAGAGAGATTGATGATTGTTTCTCGCTAAACCAAGACACCAAGCTATTTCCAAAAAAGAATGACCCACCACTGGTGCCTTTTCTTTCATCCACACTTCCTACCCAATCTACATTTATGTAAGTTGTCAGAGTGAAATATTCACTGGTGGGATACCACAAACCAAATTCCAACGTGTCTTTCAGATATCTGAAAATTATTTTTACTTCTTGCACATGCGTTTCTTTTGGTGTTTCTTGAAATATTCCAACTAACCCTACTGCCTACATAATAATTGGTCTAGAAATTGTCACATATAGTAGGCTACCTAGCATTGATCTATATAGATTTTGATTAGCTTCGTTTGACTCATCCTCTTTTCTTAGTTTACAACTAGTGACCATGGGTGTGCTAACAGGTTTGCATTCTTCCATTTCAAACTTCATCAACATCTCCTTGATGTATTCAGTCTGAGAGATAAATATGCCTTTGTTGGTTTGAGAAATTCATAACCCTAGGAATAAGGATGGTTCTCCAAGCATATACAAATTCTTTTCAAAATTCTTCTACAAACTTTTGGCTCATGCTATCAGCATTACTTCCAAAAATGTTATCATCCACATAAACTGCAATGATTAACATCGTTGCCTTGTCTATTTTGATTTAAAGATTGTTATTTGTTGTTCATGTTTTGAATCCTTGTTGATGCAAGTACTTTTCAAGTCTTGAATACCATGCTCTGGGAGATTTATTTAATCCATAAAGTGCTTTCTTCAATCTGTAAACATAATCTTCGTCTTCTAATAATAAGAACCCTTCAAGATATTTTATGTACACTTCTTCCTCTAAATCTCCATTAAGGAATGTTGACTTGACATTCATTTGATACACCTTCAAAATATTGAAACTTGCAAATGCTAAAAACATTATAATGGCTTCTAGTCTTGCAATAGGAGAAGGTTTCTTCAAATTCAATACCTTCTACTTGAGCATACCCTTTATAGACCATTCTCTCTTTATTTCTTATTACTTTTCCAACTTCAGTTAACTTATTTATGAATACCCACTTTGTACTAATCACATTTTTATCTTTAGGTCTTGGGACAAGTTCCCATGTCTGATTTTTCTCAATTTGGTTTAACTCTTCTTCCATGGGATTCACCCAATTATGATCCTTACTAGATTATGAAAAGCATTTGGGCTCTATTTGGACAGTAAAGAGAGATTCACCTGCTCAGAACTGCTTGCTAGTTTTCTCCTAGTCTGAGCCTTAGCATTTTTATCACCAATAATTAAGTTTTTGGGATGATTTTTTTGCACAAACCTTGATGGTGTTTGTGTATCTAGGAGTTTTGTTTCTTCTTATTCTTATTCTTCTTCTTTGTTGTAATCTATTTCTTCTTATTCTAGTTGGTTCTTGTGTGGTATTTCAACAGTCTTCTGCAGTCTTTTGTTGTAACATTTATGGGCTTTTCTTCTTGATGAATACCCAAGAAAATTTCCTTCATCTACTCTTGAGTCAAACTTTCCTAGATCCTCATCATCTTATTTGATGCAACATTTTCTTTTGAGAATTTTGAAGTGTTTGATCAATGTTGGTTGGTCTTTCCATAATTCATAGGGTGTCTTTTCATTGTTGAATCTGATTTGTCCTATGTTTAAAATGTAGACTGCAATGTAAACCGCTTCTCTCCAAATATTATCTAACATTTTTTCTTCATTCAACATTGTCTTGGTGATATTCCCTGAGGTGTAGGACAATCGGTGATGGAGTGTGCTCTTAAGGCACTCTGTGATGTTAAAGTCATCAGTTCAAAACCTACGGGGACAAAAAATACAGCCATTTTAAAGGTTGGTGTGGCCCAGGTCAGGTGCAATCCCCAGGTGATTTTGACGGATTAGATGCCCCTAAGTCGCAGTTTCTCAGCCACAGGATAGTCCTGTAGGTCATGGAAACACTAGCAAACAAAAAAAAAAACATTGTCCTGGCGATATCTTGTACATGCCTACTTTTTTTCTTTCAAGTAGTCCATTTTGTTGAGGAGTTTTTGCCGCTGCATTTTGTCTTTTTGTTCCATGTGTTTCACAGAATCTTTCAAACTCATTGGATGTGAATTCACCTCCATTATATGACCTTAAGAATTTGATTTTTAGATCTGTCTCAATCTCAACTAAGGCTTTGAATGCTTTAAATTTTTCAAATGCCTCAAATTTATTTTTTAGGAAGGTAACCCAAGTCATTCTTGTATAATCATCAATGAGAAACATAAAGTAGCTCTCTCCTTGCAAGCTTTTTGTTCTTGTTGGTCCACAAAGATATATATGCACAAGTTCCAATGACTTAGATGTTTCATATTCCTTTGTCTTGAATCTCACCCTTGATTGTTTCCATGTTGGCACTACTTGCAGACAATGCTCAAGGGTTTTGTAATCTTTGGCATATCTCTTGCTACTTGTTTGGTACTAATTTTTACCAAGTTGTCAAAGTTCATATGGACCATTCTTTTATGCCATAACCAAATTTAATCTATATTCCCCAGAGAACATTTTTCTCCATTAATCTCATTAAGAATATACACATTGTTTGGTGTTCTAATTGCTTTTGAAACCAACTCACCTAAATTTGTCTTTATGATCTTGCATTATTGAGAGTCAAAAGTAAGAGTGTGTCCTTGGTAACACATATGGCTCACACTAAGGAGATTGTGCCTCAAGTATTTAACACATAGAACCTTTTCTACCTTGTCCCTCCCATTGTCAATACCGAGATTACCTTTTCCAACTATCTTTGAACTCCCATTATCTCCAAAGGTGACATTCTCTTCATTCTTCTTCAAGGTGATAAAAAAAAAATTCGACTCATGTCATGTGACTAGAGCACCCACTGTCAAAGTACCATTTATCCTTATTATTTTGTGCACGCAATGCAATTTGTATGAACAAGGATTTTTTTTATTTTGCTTCCTTAGTTCGCAATTTATTTCCATAATTGTTAGGGCTTCCTCTTTCTTATTTTTTATGAAATCACTTCTACGAAATTTTTCTATATGCCCATAATTATTGCAATTGTAACATATGATGTTATAGTTCAGCAGAGGGGAAAATGAGTTGTAATTTCTCTTTGAAAATTCATTATTTCTACAATCTACATCTTTATGACCTAAACCATTACAAGAATAACAATGGCCAAATAAATCATTTTGATACATGATTGTGTGATTCGATCTTGATGGGAGAGTCTTCATGATTATGTCCTTGTGAGGAATATTTGTCTTATGTGGAACATACTATTCTTCCTTAACAGTCTTCAACCTTGATATAATTTTTTAGTATATCAGCATAACTCTTGGTTCTTTCTTCACTTGATTGTTTTGAAGAGGTTGAGGTTTCTTTATAACAGTTTCCTTCCTTTTAATGTAACCAAGACCATACTTGTCAAATGGTGATCTTTGAAAGTTTAGGATTTCATTTAAGGTTGTAGAGCTCTTTTCAAATTTTATGTTGGTATGCAATCTTTCCAACTCCTTCCTTAGACAAACTATTTCATCTTCTAAACTATTGTAGACGTCTCCTTTTTCTTTTAGTTGGGCTCTTAAAACTTATTCAATTCTCTTTCCTTCTTCTACTTTAGTTTTTAGGATAATTATTGTCTTCTTTGTTTATTAAAGATCATGTTCCTTCTCTTTATATTTTTACAATTTATTTTCTACTTTCCACTCGTTTCTTTGAGTCTATCTATTTCTTCTAGGGAACTAATGAGTTCTACTTCAAGATCTACTTTTGCATCACTTTCACAATTGTCTTCTTCCGTTGAATATGTGTCTCTATTTTTTGGTACATTTGTTTTTGTTTCTAGATCCATAACGAGAATTTCTTTTGTTTCACTGTCACGGTCATCTGAACAGTTGTAGTCCTCATTGGCATATAGATTCTTCTTTTGTCTGAAAAAACTTTCTTTTCTTGTTAGTCTTTCCCTTCCTGTATCTTTTGGAGTTGTAATCTTCTTCATTATTTTTATTTTTATAAGGGAATTTAGAAACAAAGTGTCATATTTCTCCACAATTAAAGCATACAAAGGGAATCTTACCTTTGTATTTTCCTAATCCTCTATTGATCTTCCTGATAAAGTTGGCTTCTTCCTCATCTAATTTGTTTTTTGAGTTGTCACATGTTTTGTATTATTTTGTTTTTGTTGTCACATGTTTTGTATTATTCTGTTTTTGTCTTCTTTGATACTTTGAAAGATGCTTCCTTCCTTATTGGTTTTTCTTTCTTATCATTTTCTATTCTCATTTCGTATGTAGTGAGAATTCCATGTAATTCATCCATTTTCAGATTGTCTAGGTCCTTCATTTTCTCAATGGCAGATATCTTAGGATTGAATCTCGAGGGAAGTGATCTAAGCATTTTTTTCACAATAGTGGTTTCTTTAACCTCTTCACCAAATCCTCTGATGGTGTTGACAATATTATATGTTCGAAGAAAGTATTATGCAACACTCTCTTCTTATTTCATCTCAAGGGTCTCAATTTTTCCTCTATAGGTTTGTAATTTTTCCTTCTTGAATTTTTCATCTCCTTCATAATTTTTTTGTAATTTGTCTCATATCTCTTTTGTTGAGGCACAAYGCATGAATTTTGCAAACATTGATTCTTCCATACTACACAGAATTTCATTCTTGTCTTAAGAGTTATTGTCATTGAGTTTTATAGCAATTGGAAGTACAGATGGGGTTGTTGGAACTGTGTAATCATTCTCAATTKCACTCCAAACTTCAAATCCAAGAGACATTAGATTGGTTTTTGGTCTTATKCTCTATAATACATAATTTGATTCATCAAAAAATGGAGCTCTATTTGTARAAAAATATTTTGTATCCATGTATGCTACTAGGATTCACCTTACATTGGTTAGAMTGATTCTGAAGGAACCTGACTCTGATACCGATTGTTGGCACACTTACTTGTACTAATAGGGGGTGAAACAACATACGACTAATTTTTATTTTCTTACAATCTTTACCAATTTTTTACTTCACTAATTATAAGCAATTAATGAGAAATGCACATACACACATATAATTCACTGTACACAGATATTTAACGTGGAAACCAAAATGGGAGAAAACCATCAAAAAAAATTATTTATAAAGTCTTGTAGGCACCAACCTTCTATTACAATGCTTGCAGGCACCAACCAACAAAAGACACCAATCTCCTTAACTAAGCACCAACTCAGCAATAATGTTTACATGAACCAACTTGTTGTTACAATGCTTGCAGAAACCAACCTGCAAGAGACAAAAATCTCCTTGACTAAGCACCAACTCATCAATCATGTATGCAGGAACAACCCTACAAGAGACACAAATCCCCTTGGTTGAGAACCAACTCAGCAATAGTGTTTGCAGGCACCAACCTGCAGGAGACACCAATCCCCTTAGCTTAGAACCAACTCAGCACTACCTGTAGATACGAATTTTACTAGAAATGTCAATCTCTTCAGTCTATCATTCATACTAGATTATCTCTTTCCTTCAAGTCTTCACCTACATAGCTTTGTTGTTTTGTCTCTGATATCATAATACATTCCTTCAGCTCACAATCCACTTGATTTCAGAAGTTCCTTGAGCCTTTCACCTCCCAGCCTCCCTTACATTATCTTTCTTTTGTTTTCTAGGATCCTTGAGCCTCAGAGCCTTAGATATTCTCTTCACATGATCCACACTTACTCACACATTTCACTCTTCCATCCTTTCTTTTCTTTGCAACTAAATTAGATTCGAGCATTGTTACTTATGAATTCCATACTTTCTTGAATTTTTCCACATTCAAAAGTATGTCCATGGAGTTAGCTTCAGATCTTCTCAAAGTTGGGTTACGACATTCCTTCAAAACTAACATAGAACCCCCTTTGGTTTCATGTGCGATCTGCTCTCAAATTACCATAGCGAGTACTTCAATTCTCAACAACTTTTGGATGCGGTCCCTTAATCAATCATGCTCGTTGATCTATTTTTCTACCCATCAAAACACACAACATGCCCTCAGCACTCAACATTCATCCAATCTATCCTTGATTTGATCTCGATCGTCGATCTTCTTTAGCATATCGGGATCGTGTGTAACCACACTGCACAATCGTAGTCCGATCTTGACCTCCATTCAATCACATCCGTCGATCTACTTAATTCTCCTCAAGAACACACCATGCAACCACGACGCACAATAGCCATTTGATCCAGACCTTGCACTAATCTCAATCATTGATCCAGTTTTCACATGGCTTGAACCTTCATCTCACAACCATTGCCCGATCAGATCTCTGATTAGCCTCAGTCATCGATCTATTATCTTGATGGTTTCATTGCGGGTCTAAGGCATATCTTCTCATAACTATGCGACCTCTAGAATGCACTTTCACGTTTCACCGCACTCATTTTGCACCCATACTTAGGTGAATCTCCAAGCATTTCTACCGTGGGTCTAAGGCATATATTTTCATACCTTTGTGGCCTCCATAATGCACCTTCCCATTCCACCACACTCACTTTGCACCCATACTTAGAAAAAAAATTAAGTATTTCACCATGGGTCTACGAGACATCATGAGTTGTATGATCTTTCCATGTTTTGATCTCTTTCGTCGATATTTTCTTCATACTTAGACAATTTTT
>JASDQU010437445.1:45686-55829 GCA_032191745.1 Picea mariana | reverse complement strand
GATTTGGTACTACATGTCAGCTTACAGGTTTTTCTGGATCAACTTACATGGCCTTTTTTCCTTCCTCACAGTTACAGGGGTATTTTCGGTATACATTCCTCAGTTTTTAGAGCATCACCATTACATCTTACAGATTTATCACAGAGTAGTATTTTTACAAACACAAAGATTCTTATGTTTTTTGACATCCCACAAGGGGATCCTGTCCCCTTGAGTCGCCATTTTTAACCCCTAGATTTTCACCCTTGAAAATCTTGAGGGTTAAGAGCCAGCATGCATTCTTTTGGTTGGCATTATGAGATTCTCCCAGAGTTTAGCACTATTGTTGAGAAAGAGGTTGGTTCCCATTGGAGGCAGGTATATGATCGATACATGGTTGTTTGGTTCATTATTAGAGTTGACTTGGTTTCCATGAATTTTTGAGAGAGATGTATACATACAACATGTGTTTCTATTTTTTAGGAGGTAGTTTGAGTGGGTCTCTTGACAATTTGGAGTTTTTCTGAGCATACAGTATGATTCCTTGCATGATTCTAGGCCCGATGACACTTTTCTAGGTGACGTGCAAGAACTTTCTATTTTTAGCAAGTTTTGCTCCAGGTCTCGGATTCATATTCTGAGCATGCAATATTAATACTTGAGACATCCATAGTCTTTTGGATATTTTTCGGGATGATATGGCACACTTTAATATTTTTAGTAGGTTGATCATTAGGGTTCATATGTCAGTTTTGATCGCCTATTCAGATCCCTTATGGAAAGATGAAATCAATGAGTATAAATTCAAGGGAATTCATGTGCATTTCTATTTTTAGCAGTGTCTATTTTTAGATAGTGACATGTGGCGATGTTCTCCCAGTCATCCTGGGTGATGGAAATAGTTTCCTAAAATTTAGGAGTTGGATTCTATTTTTAGAAATGTCTATATTTAGCAGGTACAATCATCATACATGCAGTGCCAAGTGGCACCCTCATAGATTGACATGTGGCATAGTTATAGAGTGATGTGGCATCCACCTAGACATGGGTCACATATTTCCAATACTTGAGCATAAATAAATAATTAATTGAGAAAAGGGAGTCTCATAACTCGGCCTAAATTTAGCTGGATACTCCTCCGTATAATCACCCCTCCACTTTTCATGCATCAACTCCTTAAAATTCATCTCCAATTGAGTTTAAAATGTATTTTCCTAAAAAATAGGAATTTCCCTAAAAGATAGGGCAAATTTTCTCTTAGCCATAACTCACTCATGATTTGATCAATTTTAGAAAAAGGACATGCATTAGAAAACTAAATTTTTCCTCCATGCATTTCTTTCACTTCATAAAGCCAATTCACATTCATTATCATTCTTTACTTCTCCCTTTCTTCTTCAAGTGTGCCTTCCTAAGTTTTAGGGTGCATTCTCCTCTCTTCTGTGCATGTAAACTTGATGAAAACTCTCACATATGCTCACTCGTCTCACACTCCTCACACATCTCTCTTCCTCATGCACTTAAAATCCAAATTTAACCACTGATGCGTCTTCTCCTTCTCCCTTGGGATATGTGCCGTACTTATGCTATATATTGGATGCTTCACAGAGGTTCTTGGTCGGTTCATGTAGTAGCAACATAGTGTCTCTCTCATTCTCTTCTCTCTTATTCTCTAGTCTAGTGGCTCCTCTTTGAGAAAATGTCACTGTACCAGTTGTAGGCTTGCCAAGTGTGGCACAAACAGTCCTCTTGTAAGCTCCATAAATAAAGAAGTGTGCATTTGTCTTCAAAAATGTTTCTTGGTGGCATTATGGTAAATTTGTAATCTGATATGTCATTTTTTGAGTTGTTCATCATGATTAAATATGATCTTTTTGAATAGTTTTCTTCTTCGTTCCAGTCTATTATCATTTTTCTAACCATGCAAGTTCCCTCCAAGTGTAGAAAATTTCTTTTCCTCATCATTTTAGATTTCTTTCACACGTTTTCCAAGATGAACAACTTGTTGTTTTGTAGGTTTTATACGTATAAATTAGACTTAAATACATCAACAAGGCGCTTCATTGTGCCTAGGGACTCCCCCCAGAGGATAGCAAGCCCTAGGCCAAATGAAGAGAGGTTTTGGTCAGTGACAATTGGGGCCATTACTCCTTTAATTAGCTAGGTTTTCATTGTTGTCCTAACAAAATTATCAGCTCAATTGGAGGGTGGAAATTTGTGCTAACAACTTGTTGGATGTGAAACCCTAGGTTGTTTGAGAAAAACACTTGGATCCTATAAAGGGTTTTGTCTACTTCATATATTGTTAATTTGTGCATTTGATGATTGTTTTAGGATGTGTAAGATGACTCTCATTGTTAGAGAGTGTAATAAGTTGGAAGGGGTTTTCAATTTTTTTCCATGGAAGCTCAGGCTTCAAATGCTTATGGAGGAAGCTAACTTTTGGGAGAATGTTGTGAAAGTGATTACAAATCCCATGATCTAACATAGTTAGCTACTCATTAGAAGAATGAATTCAATGTTAAGAGTCATATTTTTATTTTATTTTGTGAAGGATTAGTTCACTTCTCACATTGCATAGGATAAGATAGATAAGAACATGTTTGGATATTTGGTTGAGTAGTTTCAAAACTTGTGTTTTCCAACATATTATTTTGAAAAATCAACATTCAAAAATTTTGATGAGAAAGATATATACTGTGGTGAGTTATTTGAACATGATCACTGAGTTGAGAGATCAATTGGCTTCCATTGGAACATATGTGGAGGATCAAGGCTTGGTGTCCATTTCTTTGGATGTAATTGTTCCTTCTTAGATGCCATTTGTTTAGGGTGTTTATTCTTGTGAGGCCATGCCAAAGTTTTTGAATATTTGGATTGATTTTGTGTAGGGAAAAATAATTTTGCAGTCTTATTCAAATCATCAAGAAGAGGTAGATGATATTTCTCTCATTGGGAGGACAAAGCAGGGTAGCAGGAAAAACTGCAAGAAGAAAGAAGGCACATGATAGAAAGACTTGAGCAAGGTAAAATGATTCAAGTGTGATTAGATGGATCATTATGCTAGCTAATGTTTGAAGAATAAAGGGAAGGTCAAGTAACAAATATAGGGTGTATATATTGCAGTTATTGTAGTTGGAGTGGATGGGTCATCGTCTTGGCTTGAGATCACCTTCACTTGTTTATCTTCTAACACTATGTCTAGTGTTGGATGGTATGTGGATAGTGGAGCTTCGATACATATGACACATGAAACATCATTATTTAGTAGGTTTCAGAAGCAAGAGGGAGGTATGAGTGTGGAGATGGGTGATGATGCTACATATCCTATGAGAGGAGTGGGCTCCATTTTCTTCAAGACACCCTAAGGGGATGTTCTTGATTTGAGTAATGTGTTGTTTGTTCCTAGTTTGAGAAATAATATTATTTCAATTTCTTATATGGATAAGCTTTAGTATAGAGTTTCATTTTTGAAGGATGACATTGCATCATTAATGATCGTAGTCTATCTAGTTCAAGGATGTTATCTAGAGGTGTGTTATATAGTGGCATTTATAGGTTTCTTGATAATAATGTGGCACTTGTACATTGTAGTGGGATGTTGGATGCACCTCATAGTATTAAGGAAGCATGTGTAGAGGATGCATGGAAATATGTTATGGAGATATTTGTGGAATCATTAATTCATTCCAAATTTGCAGTTGATAGGAGTGTTGTAGCTTATAGGGACATGGTTATTGGATTCTCTCAAGTAGAGGGAGTTGACCAAGATGTTACTCTTACTTCAAGATTCTCATATAGAGGGAGTTAAGTTTGATGGGGATGTGACATATTCTAGTTTACATGTATATCCTTCAGTGATTGAAGGAAGTGAGGAGGTTGCTTCTCTAGAGATAGATTCTAAGGTAGACGAGATGGGATTGAGGGTGGACATGAACTCTCATTCTACTCTAGCATGTTGGAGGCCAATATGGCTTACTTAGACATTATAGGATGCACATGGGAATGTGGGAGAACCCAAATATTTAGTGAAGGAGAGTATTCCTCCTAGGAGATATGATAGTCATGTTCGTTGGTTTCTTCCATTTGTGAGCCTTCCAATGTTTTTGAGGAGGATATTTGTGATACCTTGATGGAGAATGATATTTGGGTTGATTTTGAGATTGCATTAGGTACATATTTCAAATCACAAGTTTGGTGGAGTTGTAGAGGGATAAAAATGATGTTGGTGAAAACACTTTTCTTGTAAAGAGGCAGTGTTAGCTTTCAGGGTTACTTCACAAGTGTTTACACCATGCTTTGGGGGTGCTTCATGTGATCTGGGGTACATGGTATATGGATGATCCCTTGGTTGTTCCATGATTTATTTGAACATTTGAGGTGGTTTTCTCATTAATCTTTTGACCTCATATGGATTCTTGATTCATGTTCTTCCTTGGAGCATTGGAGACCTTGGATGACATGATGACTTCTTCATGTAACTAGAGCATGAAGATATGGTTGCTTTCTTAGAGGATCCCTTTCACTGGGGGAGGAGAGTTGGGAATTGTGGAGGAAGGTTTTGAATCCTATTCAAACCAGGGTTGCTTGGATCACTTACTAGTAGTCTTGTATTTGATTGGTGCTATCTTTCACTAAGGGAGTGGACTTGGAGGTGTGTGGACCTAGAGATGACATATTGCTTTGGAGAGGTGTTAGAGCATTGGAGCACTTGGAGGAGCGTTGGAAATTGGAGGAGTAGCAACCTTTCCTAGGAGAATTTCTTATGGGTTTTCGTCACTTTGGAGCTTGACATGTGTCACTTGTAGAGGAGCACTTCACATTTGTAGGCCTATGTTTTTGTGGTAGGTTGCTTATAAGGGTTTAAGCTTGTGGTAGGTTGCTTATAAGGGTTTAATCCCACTTATGTATTGTTTTCATGCCTTACCTATAATATATGTAGAGGAATGATCCAGGTGTATATTGGTGGCCACTCAACTTTTCCAATTGGCTCAAAGAAGTTTTCTGACAATTTTGGCAATTTACTATTTTTAGGAGTTTTAACTTTCGGGGCCATTTTGAGGGCCTAAATGAAGGTTTTTCAGGATAGATATTATGAATGATAGACAAAGGCATGATCAAGCCCCAAAAATGAATCTCCTCAATGATACCTTTCCAACGGGCTATCATACGCCTAAAACAAAGATCGTATGCAAAAGTTATGACCTCAGGAAGTTGATGTACTAACTTACCCAGACAGGGCCCACATGACTTTTGGCGCTTCATCTCCTAGGGTTAGGTTTTTGGATGTCTAGGGTTTTTGGCATTCTTGTTTATTGTAAAATGGCATTCAAATCCTCATTGTAATCATCTTCTTGCAAATGAGCGCATCCATCACATCTCTTCTCAGAGATAAGCCACCACCATTCCAACAAGCTTGTTTCTATTGCATTTTACAGTTTTAGCTTATTTCCTTACTGAATAGAAAACCAGTTTTACTGTATCTTTGTTATTTTGTGTTAAGAACATGTTAATAATATGTAGTCATTTCGTTCTGCTCATAAAATCTGGATCAATGGTATTAGAGCGATTTGCTGCTTTTCATCTTAATGCATGTCCCCAACAAGGTCAGAGTACAAAGAGTTGAGTCTCGAGCTTGTTTATATTGAGGAAAAAAGATCTCGCACTCCCAAGAGACCTCTCATGGCAGGAGAAAAATAAATATGATGGGATATGATATCCTTTCAAACTATTGATTGAAGAAGCCCTCATGCAACAAAGGAATGAGATGATGAATACTTTCGTGCAAATCCTTTGGCGACTACCAATAGGCGACCCCTCTTCTTCGAGCATAGGTGCCACCCCATTCAAGGTACAAATAAACTTCGATATTACTATATTTGAAGGTCATATAGATGTAGATGTTGTAGACAATTGGTTGAATAGACTAGAAGGGTATTTTTATGTCCATAACTTTTCGAATAGAGAAAAGATTACTTTTGTGGTCCTCAAAGCCATTCTTCATGTCAAAGATTGGTGGGAAAATTTTTGTGAGAAAAAGGAAATAGAGGAACCCTCATTATTTACAGTCACGACCAATTGGGAATCCTTCATGGATTCTATTAAGGAACAATACTACCATTTAGGAAGTTATGATGACTTGTATACCAAATGGACCACACTGCGGCAAGAAAGAGACCAAGCATTGCTAGATTTCACAAATATCTTTCATACCTTGCGCACCAAGATGGGTATCAAAGATTCAGAGTGAAATCTGGTGCTCAAGTATCGCAATGCTCTACATAGATACATCTAGACCGAAATGAAATTTTTGGACATCTCATCCTTGGGCGTGACCTAATGATATGCCGTCAAAATCGAGCAGAAGCTCAAACTAAAGATGCACCAATTTGGGCCTGGGAACCCCTCACAACAAAAGCCAGGAAAGGGCAACCCCAACCCACAGAACAAAGGACAAAGAAAATATGGACAATATGAGGACAACTAGTCCAAGCCTCAAGCAAAGAAGGACACCAGAAAGACAAAGAAAGATACCAGGAAGTGGTGCAACTTCCATAAGATCCCTTGACATAACATTGTTGACTACTGCTCAAAGCGGTCGCTGGTGGTTGAAGTGAAAGCCTCTATATCAGAAGCGGGTTCAAAATCTAAGCCAGAAATAGAAAGGGGAAGACATATCATTGATGCGTAACCCAGTTCCATCGTTGCTACCACCAAAATCCATCCTAATGAACTAGACAAGCTAGAAGAAGGAGAATGCCTATTCCATTCACATATGTGGGTAAAAGGCACCCTGCTGCACTTCATCGTGGATAGTGGTAGCCAGAATAACCTCATCTCAGCAGAGGTCATCAAGCAGCTGGCTCTACTAAAAACACTGCACCCACAACCCTACACCATTGGATGGATCCACCAAGGAAGCAATATCCGTGTCAGCCAATAGTGTTGACTGTTGTACGACATCAAGCCCTTCAAAGATGAGGTATTGTGTGATGTTTCTTGTCTCGAAGTTTGTGATGTTCTTTTGGGCCAACCTTATTTATGGAAATGTCATGTTGTATATGAGTTTAGGCCTCGTAGTGTTATTATTACTTTGAACATGAAATTGCACAGGATACCTGAGGCAGTCCCACCTAGTGCTATTTACTTGATCTCTGCTAAGAAATGCAAGAAGGTCATATATAAGATGAGGAAGTTTGTCTTCTTTGTGATTCACTCTCAGAATAAGAGAAAGATCACAACCACATCCAGGGTCTCTGCGGCTGACCTCTACACACATCAGAAGCAAGTAGATAAGGTCATGGAAGAATACTTAAGATATCTTCTCCTCACCTACCGGGGTACCTCTGCACTGCTAAGTCAAGCACCCCATCGATCTGACCCTCGATGCACCACTGCCCAATGGGCCAGTCTATCATTTCTCTCTGTTAGAGAATGATGAGATCAAGTGACAGATCCAAGAATTGATCCATAAGGGGCACATCCATCCCAACTCATCACCTTGTGGAAGCCCAATCGTGCTGGTATAGAAGAAAGATGGAACTTGGTGACTCTGCAATGATTACCGGGCTCTAAATAAAATCACATTCAGAAACCGGTACCTGATTCCCCGAATCAACAACCTCCTTGATCAACTCACAGGGGCCAAATACTTCAGTAAGATTGATATGAAGTCTGACTACCACCAGGTCCTGATAGAATAGACAGATGTATGGAAAACTACCTTCAAGTCAAAGGAAGGCCTTTTTGAATGGTTGGTCATGCCCTTTGGTTTGAAAAATGCTTTAGCCACTTTCATGAGGATGATGGACGATATCCTGCGACCATTCACCAATACTTTTGTAGTGGTGTATTTGGATGACATTCTCATTTACAACAAGACTTGGGCCGAACACTTGCAGCATATTCAATAGGTTCTGCACACCCTGCGACAACACAAGCTATATGGAAACTTGGAAAATTTCTCCTTCGACATGGACAGGGTCCATTACCTGGGCTACATAATTGATCAACATGGTGTACATGTAGATCCAACCAAGATCCAAGTCATCCATGACTGGCCATCCCCAACCACACTCACTAAGCTTCAAAGCTTCTTGGACCTTGCCAATTTCTACCATAGGTTCATGTTGGGATTCTCCCATATTGCATGGCCCCTCATCCAAATTACCAGGGGTGGTGGTAAGGAGAAATTTGCGTGGGGCCAGTCCCAACAACAAGCGTTCAACGATTTGAAGTAGCGCTTGTGCTCAGCCCTAGTACTTTCACTACCAAACCTACAACAACCCTTTGAGATCGAGACATATGCTTCATACTATGTGGTGGGTTCCGTTCTCACTCAGCATGACCACCCCATGGCCTATCATAGTGAGACACTATCATATGCTGTCTGTAAGTACCCTAATTACGACAAAGAAATTTACTCCATTGTGCAAGCCTACCGATCGTAGAGAAATTACATTGTTGGGAAGGAGACAGTCATCCACACTAATCATAATACACTGCAGTTCATGTAGACACAAGGAAAATTGCAGAATGATTTCCATCAAAAGTGGTCTGCATACTTGCAACAATTCCACCTTAACATCAAGTATAAAACATGAAGCAACAATTGCGTCGCTGATTGCCTCAACTCACCACCAGTCTCGAAACTCACCATGGTGCTAGACTCTTGCGGCCATGAGACCTATGGATGGCCTCAACTCTATGAGATAGACCCAGACTTCGCCACCACTTACCAAATGTTGGGTGCAAACGCAGTTGTCAATAATTTCCATATTCAGGATGGGTTGTTGTGTCGTCTGGGGCATATCTGTGTTCCATCAAGCGAGCGAGTGAATTTTATATGGGAAGCCCACTATAGTCGGGTGGCACGACACTTTGCCATTGAAAAGACAATGGTGATGCTACAGAAACATTTTTACCGGCCGAAACTTCGACAGGAGGTCAACAAGTATATCAGGTTCTGCACTGCCTGTGCTATTGCCAAAACGAACACTAAGAAATAAGGCCTGTACACCCCTCTTCCTACTCCTGACAGGATATGGGAATCCATCTCAATGGACTACATGTTGGGCCTCCCATCCACCAAGAGGGGAAATGACTGTGCTTTTGTGGTTGTTGATCTCTTTTCTGGTTTCCTATAAGAAAAACAGAGGCCACTGTCAAGATCTTGTTTGAATGAGTCTGGGTACATTTTTGAATCCCAAAAACCATCATCTCAAATCAGGAAAATTGATTTCTCAACACATTCTGATCGAGCCTCTGGTCAATGTTGGACACCAAGCTCACCAAATCCACGACCTTCCACCCCTAGACCGATGGCCAAACTGAGGTCGTAAATCGAATGATTGTGCATATCCTTTGCATGTATAATTCAAAGAACCCTTGCATATGGGATGAGAGCCTTCCCTATGTCCAACATAGCTACAAATGAGCCTTGCATATCTCAACCAGCCACAACCCCTTTCAGGTGGGGTTGGGATTCCAACCATTGGGTTCCATAGATTTTTCACTTCCCCTTACGGTCACCTCGAACGAATCATATCCTGCTCCAACTGAAGCTGACAAATCCACTTGGTTCATTGAGAGGATCCCACACATATACCAATAGGTTCAGGATATCCTACATAAGTCCAATGACAAGTACAAGCAACGCCATGATCAATATCGGGTGCCACATAAGTTTCAAGTGGGAGAAAAAATTTGGTTGCACTTGCAGAAAGAACGCGTTACAGGACCCCATCGAAAGATTCACCCACTACGATATGGGCCTTACACTATCACCAAGGCTGTGGGGGATAATTATTTTGAGCTCAACATTCCTCCTTTTCTTGGCCTGCACCCAATGTTCAACGTGGATCTCCTTCGCCCTTATTTCCCACCATTATTAGACACCTCAGACGTAGTAGAGAAGATGACACCAATAGAGCTCAACCTCGACTACATACAACAGGAATCCAATGATCATATTGTGGACACACAGATCAAGGGAACTCGACAACAAAGGATCCATATTTATCGAGTCGTCAAAGCAGGGAAGCTCCTGCACCAAGGCAAATGGCTCACCCGGTGCCAAATTCAGCAGAAATTTTCTCATATGATGGGGGAACTCAATGAAATAGAGACCATTTATTCCTAAGGACGGAGGATTGATCCAGGTGG
>JASDQU010437445.1:0-31635 GCA_032191745.1 Picea mariana | reverse complement strand
CTTGCTTTCTTTTACTTCGCTCCATCTTTTCTTCTCTTTTGGCCACTTCGACCCAATCTCAGTCAATTTTCTTTCCACACAATTCATACTTCACGCTTCTTCCTTAACCTTTGTTTTCTTTCATGACCAAGGGCCAACAGGCCCGCAACACTCACATGTGACTCGTCCCGAGGCACTTCAGATCCGAACCTTCTATTTTTCTTCGTCTTCAGATTGTGCGGGGCAGCTTGTCATTTCTTCTCTGTCCCTCCCTTCTTTGTGTAGACAATATTTTCCATGTCTGGTAACCAATTTCAATTGCACCTGGTACCTAGAACCTTCTTCTCATGCTTTTACTAAGGGCTGCGAGGCAGCTGGTTGTCATAGTATAATTTCAACTGAATCGTGTTCACTAAAACTTCCTTCCACTCTCCATTCAATGTCTTCATCTGTGCAACTTCTCCTTATGTAACATATGTGACCTCAAATGGCCCAAGTCAATGTGTTCTGAACTTCCTTGGATGCTTCATGAACTTACTGTCATATACCAATACCAGATCTCCTTGCTTAAAGGATTTATTCTTGTTTTCTCATTCCTTCTATACCTGCTAATGGAATCCTACAATAAATCAGTCTTCTTCTAGTTCTACTAACTTATCAAGCCTCTCTTGAACAACTCTAGTGTCATCCATATCTGTGAATGCTACAATTATGAGACTAGGAACCAAATATTCCATAGGGACATCTGCTTCTAGACCATAAACCAACTTAAAGGGAGTCTACATTGTCATCTTCTTGCAAGTAGTTCTATAGGCCCATAGCACTGCTGGTACTCTAAAATCCCAGTCATCCCTGTTCACACTAAAAATATTCGGTAGCGCTGTCTCCAAGATCTTGTTGAAAGCTTCGACCGTCCCATTCGCTTGTGGATGGTAGGGAGTACTCTTCTAATGGTGGAATTCAAATTCCTGAGTCAAAGATTCGATAGTATTATTAATAAAGTGTGTACCTTGATCACTCATCAGGGTCTTCGGGAATCCAAACCTGGTTACGATATCATCAAATATAAATCTTGCAGCTGTAGTTGCACTACAATCCTTCACTTCTCTTGCTTCTGCCCATCTAGTCAAATACTCTGTCGCAGTGATGATGTATCTAGCTCTTGTGCACTTTCTTGGTGGGTTAATAGGTCCCACAAAGTCAATGGCCCATTTCTCAAATGCCTGTAAGGTTAGTTGTGGTGATAAAGAAATCTCATCTCTTCACAGAAGGTTTCCCAACTCTTTGGCATACATCGTAGGCTCTGTAGTATTCTTTAGCGTCCTTATGTAAAGTAGGTCACTAGAGGCTAGCTCTAAGAACCTTCTGGGTTGTTTCTTTCCCTATGTAGTATCCTCCTGCGATTCCTTCATGTTCTTCTGCCAGAATTAGTGGTATCTCTTCCTCCATAACATATCTCCTTAGGATCTCATCAGGTCCCATCTTGTATAACTGTCCAGCTATAAGTGAAAAATCTGTAGCGCGAACTACAACCTGTTTCTTTTGGATGATTGTAAATTTGTGAGGTGTTATTCCTGTTGATATGAACTGGACTATCTCGACGAAGTGATCATCAACCCTTCTTATGGAGAAAAACTGTGCATATGGTAGTGTATCCTCCAAACTAGTAGGTTCCTCTCCATGGTCCAACCTAGACAAGTGGTCATGTCCCTTGTTCATTATCCCTGGCTTGACCACTATTTCAAAATCATCTTCCTGGAATAGAAGTAACCATCTGCATATCCTTCCCCCCAACAATGGATTTTTGACTAGGTATTTCCACATAGAGTGATCAGTGAACATCTTAAAATGTCCTCCCAACAAGTAGTGTCAAAACTTCTGCAGTGCGTACACCATGGCTAAACCTTGTCTCTCAGTGGTAGTGTAGTTCATCTCAGCTGTAGACAGCTTCCTGCTAGAAAAGGATAACATATGGTCAACATCTCCTACTCCTGGTTGTGCTAACACTTCTCCTAGTGTAATAGATGAAGCATCGACATGCATGTGAAATTCCTTGCTCCAATCTGGGAAAACCAAAATAGGCGCAGTAACCATTTTCTATTTCAGTGTGTCGAAGCTCTACTGACATTCTGCTGTCCATTGAAACTGACAATCTTTGTTTATTAAATTCTCCATAGGTGTTGTAATCTATGCATAGCCCTTAATGAACTTCCTGTAGTATTCAACATGTCCCAATGCAATGCGTAGTTGTTTGACTGAGGTAGGGGCTGTATATCAACAGTAATCACAATCTTGGACAGATCTACCAACAACCCCTGCTTACACAAAATGTGCCCTAGCAGTAATCCAAAGGGTGAAAACAAGATGCACTTCTTCAGGTTCATGGAAATCTGACATTGCCTGCACTTATCCAACATTAGTCTTAAACATTCAATATGGTTTTGTAATAAGCTAAAAATAGTCCAATCATCAAAATATGCTTCCAAACATTTGTGTAAAAACTCCTTGAATGCTTCGACCACCACCCTAGAAAAGATGGATGGTGCATTCTTCAATCCAAAAGGCATCATTGTGTACTGGTAGGATCCCCATTCTGTTGCAAATGTGGTCTTATGGAGATCTTCCTTGGAAATATTGATCTGGTGATAACTAGAAAATCCATCGGTGAAGGAGTAGACTTTATATCCTCCCACATTGTCTAACACTTCGTCTATAAACGGTGTAGGGAATGGGTCATGCAAACATGCATCATTAAACTTCCTGAGATCTACACAGATCCTGATATCTCATGTCTTCTTATCTTGTACCACCATGGGGCTAATCCATTTTGACTCTTCCACAGGTTCTATGATTCCTGCTTCCAACATCCTGTCTAGTTCAATCTTCACTTTCTACTTATACTTGGTGTTAGCAACATTTATTGTATAGGAGTATTCTCCTCTCTGATTTTAGGCCTCTGGTGTAAATGCATAGAAGTGGGGTTTGAAAACCGGTCAGATGTGTTTTATTCAAGGGCCGCAACCATAAGCGCCGAGTGCAGCTCACAAAAGAAGTCCATTTCGGGCTTAAAATCAAGCGAGTGAGCAGTCTGATTTCAACGGTCTGGATCCATCCATATGAGAATATCAACGGTTGGCGGGAAATCGCGAATAGAAAGGTGTGCCGAAGATAAGGCATGGATGGCACCCATATTGTGTGCAGGGAAAGAATAGCAGCCATCTGTCCAAAGGATGCATGGCGCGAGATCTAGTCGCGTCGGCTTTTCGGTAGTCGCGAGTTCAAAGGGTGGAGGTTTCATGTCGTTGTACATCTCAAAACCTCGAACCCCGAAGCGTCGAAAACACCCAAAGGTAGGCCCACAATATCGAGGAGCGGTCTCAGCCGTCCATATAAAGGGGACACTTGGTGCGTGATTAGGCTCCCTGCCTTCTCGCCCATCATGATTTCAAGAAGCATGGATCAACCCCTTCATATCCGCGAACATCGAAAACACCTTTGGGAGTAAGCACAGGGTCATAGCCCGTGGTCACTTGGAAGACAAAGAGAGCTGTGCACGAGGGGTCCTGTGTATCGATTTTTCTAAAGAAGCCATGCCGAAGTCTTCGAAGAGACAGAGAAGTCTGCACACGCTAGCTCNTCAGCTACCCTCCTTATAGGAGCCATGCGTAGTTAAGGTGGCTCATGAAGAAGGATTTGAGTACGAATTTGACTAAAAAGACACCGAGCCCTGGGTGACTGGGCATGCCTCTATTAGGCGAATTTTCCTGAGTATATAGGCTCAGTTTTTGTATTTATTAAGCATTGATGGTAGAGCGAAGCTCTCGATTGTAAAGTTTTAGCATAGACTCTAATTCTCTGGTTATGCATTGGTGTGTAAGATTTCTTATTTAATGACAGACAGTCTTCCCACTCCATCTGGTTTTCATCTTATGCTAAGAGAGTTCGTGATCGACTGATTCACACGGATTATGGAAATTATGTTGTGATAAAGGATTTATTGTGGCATTGTTGTTTTCTCTGATTTTCTGCATTTGAATGTAAGAAGATCTCGCGTTTAAATGCCTTCTTCTACAGTCTATTAGGAACCTGATGTTTACGATAGACCTTTTCTTTTCTCTTATACAAGTCTTCCCCCCTACTCACTGTCTGAAGTTATCTAAGACCTCACTTGCCCATGCATGCCTGGCCTAGTTTCGGAGTTAGAACCACATCGTTTTGAGTTAACTTCCATTTGATCACCCCATTAAACAAATCATGACAATAAACTGATGGGCGTCGGGCTCTTTTCCTGCTGCAATCCAGGAGTGACTTCCGACGCTAACATTTCTGGCGCCACTACCGAGGACGAAGTTGAAAATCTTCCCTGGGATTGAATGACATTGATCTTCTGATTCTGAAGGTGCATCATACATCAGAACCATCGAAGATTGCACTTGCACCTGGCGACTCCTCTGAGGTCATTCCACCTGGTAACTCCTCTGTTGCAGTGCCTCTGGCTACACTTTGTAGCTCTTGGGAGACATGAAGCTTAGTTATGGTCTCTGATGGTGAACGAGGACCAGACACACTCATTCTGCATAGCATTCACCTGGTGACTCCACATTTAAAGACTCCAATAGAAGGGATTCTATTGACAGAAGGAAGTCCATGTTGAAGGGAAAGACCAGGTATCAGTTTATGAGCTTACTGCATGAAGTTCTGTATTTCCTTGTCAGCTCATTCTTCTCTTTCCCTTCATTTATAGAGAATTTTTTCCTCTCCTTTGTACATTCCAATGTCCTTGAGCCTCCCCTTATCCACTCAGAAGAAGAAAGCATAGCCTCTTCTTGTGTTGCAGATATTGATCTTGTGCCTTCACCTCTGCCTATCCATGAAGATGAGATCTGTATCACACCTCCTCTTGGAGTTGAGTGCCCTTGTAGTCCTGAGCAGGTTGAGGATAATTCACAGTCTTCCCAGACCTCATTATCCCCTGTTTTTCCTACTAAGCCTCCCCAACCTCTTATTTAATCCCATGATCAACCCACTACTTTTCAAATCAAAATTAGAAATAAGTTGTTTAAACCTCTGAGGCTGCCATATCACCTTAACCCTTATCCTCATGATTTCTTCGAGTATCTTCCTCGATTTTCTGGGGAAGGCCATGTTACAGCTGAGAGGCATATGGAGGCCTTTGAGACCCTTATTGATCAATTTGAGATCCTTCACGAAGATTTTGTCATGAGGATGTTCTCACACTCCCTGTCTGGAGATGTTGCAGTGTGGTTTAGGTGTCTGGAGGCCGGTTCTATTGGTTCCTAGACTGAACTATACCATACATTTTTAAAAGGTTGGGGTGAGAACAAGTCCCTTGATCAATACTGGTCCGAGTTTAATGCCTTGAGGAGAGGGGAAGATAAAGCCTTGGTTGTTTTCAACAAAATATTTTTCAGTGTTTATCATAGCATGCCTGTAGAGATCAGACCCACAGAGACTTCTGCTATGGTGTACTATATCATGGCTCAACATCTAGAGCTAGTCTTCCTCCTGAGAGAGAGGAAATCCTCATCGTTGATACATCTGTTTGAGGATGCTATAGAGGTTGAGGAAAACATCAGGGCTAGCAGGTGGAATCATAAGAAGGAAGATTTGCATATACAGGAGGAAGAAGACTGTCAGTCTGTTTCATAATCTAAGCAAGGATATAGCAATTATGGATCAGATCTGGAACAAGAACCAAGAAATAGTCATTATGACCTAGATCCTGCTGCTCTTTTATTTGAATATCATATTTCTGGGGTAAAAGCTACAGTTGTAGAAGATCCAGAGTGGTTTTCCCATGAGGGGGAGGGAAATTATTTTGTGAGTAGAGAGTTTTTTGCAGAAGAACATCCTGGTCTTTTGAAGCGGCCAGGATTCTATCATACTCCCCATGATCCTGTGGCCATATGCATGGAGTCCTACATTTCAGATTTCTTGAAATGTTCTAATAACTGTTGTAGGAAAATCTACCTGCGGACAGGTAGATCACCTCTAGAGCTTGACCTTAACCCTAGACAGAAAAGTTCTTATCATGGACACTGACTTCCTTTCAAATCTATCTAAACTAACACATGAGAAGGAAGGATGACAGAGGTACCTTTTGACCGACGTTTGTCCCTGCACGCTCCAAGTTGCGCTCTAATCCTTTGCTTCTCGCTGGATTCTGTGGACAAAGCAAGATACAACCGCTTCCTACTCTATTGATATTAGCTTGAAAACAGATCTATCAACTAGTGATAAGTTTATGTGATATTAGACACAAACTAGAAAGAAACAGGCCAAGCGTGTCATATGGCTGAGAATAACGACACCAGTACTTACAATCGTAGATGCGAATGCGGCAGCTTCGTCAAGTCCCCTTCGTCTAACCCTTGCCTGAAAGTTCCGCAATCTGGATAACATCAACTTCACTGATCACTGTGACTGCAAGTTTCCTCCAAGATCATAAGTTTCATAGCTTCAGTTCTTCCCCCTTTTCACCATCATAGAGTTTGTTTATATAGGTTAAGAGGAGATTAACCTCTTGAGTTATGTTTAGAACAAGCTAAGAACCTCCTCCTTAGATCATGGATCTCTTGACGAAACCAAGAATTTGAGTACAACTGGCTCCTAATCTCGAAAGATCCTTTCCTTATTCTCCTCATCGGGCTAACAACTGACCCAGATTAGGGAGCGCTCCTTAAAAAGGGGCATCAGAGCACTAGAACGCTCCCAGAGAGGCATAAGGGGAGCGCCAGTGCTTCAGAAGTGGGCAGCGCTCCTTCAGAAGGGTGAGGAAGTGTTATAACGCTCCCTGAGACATTATAGGGGAGTGCCAACGCTCCTAAGGCTGTTTTAGAGAAGCGTTCACCCTAAAAACCCTTGATTAAAAGCCCTTTTCAGGTGTTAAGAGTTGTTTTACTTCAATGAACTAGTTCTCCTCCTTCAAATCAGTCATATGAGATGTTATAAGTGCCTCCTTAGTGTCGTAGTCATGACAACATGTCTGAACATCATTTGCGACACTAGTGACCAAATTGCGACACTTGCAAAAGTTGTAGGGAAGATGCGACACTTATGATAACTGAGAGGGACAATGCGACACTTATCCGAATGAGCAATTTTGATGTGTAACAATAAAATTAGTCCACCAATACTCACAAGTGAGTATTGTGTTATGAAATATTTCCAAGACCACATTATAGAGCATGTTCCTTTATTAATTAAGGAAAGGCCATGGGTGGAAATCAGCTCTACTAGGCTTTCAATAAGCACAGAGCAGCATAAGGAGGAAGGGATTAGTAGACAACTCATCTCCTATCCAGAGCCTGTTTGTGGGCAGGTGTCATCTGGCATTGGCCGGCCTACATTTGTCCTTTGCCCACTTGTGCACTCTAAAGACATCATGCCACAGGTGAACAACCACGGAGAACAAGAGATTTTTTCTGACCAACTAAACTCCCATGGCATTGGATACGGTGACCCTGTGGGGTCTTATATGGAGTTGTTCTTTCCAAAGGCTTTGGAGCCTATAAATTTATTCCCCTTCTCAAAATTTGGGGGTATGGACAGCATGGTTAACCTCATCTTCATCTGCCTATCATACCTCCCTAGCATTTTATGGAGCATCTGCGGTAAAGAGAAGGGATGAATCACCAAGCAGTATGGGTGGCTATGGTGGAAATTTGCTTTCACCTAGCCCATGTATATACAGTTTTACTAGTTTATGACTATACATAAATAAGCTCCCTTGAGCATGTATGTTTATTTTGTTTTTCATTTACTTTTACTTTTCAGCCTGTATTTTCGGCAAGGTGTTTCGAGCTTGACTCCATAGCCCAATAGCAAGCACTAAAAATGCAAAATGAGTTCTTAGAGCATCACAGGGACAACTCTATCCCCCATGGAGCCTAATGTTAGCAACATTTCTTGTATAGGGGTATTCTCCTCTCTGATTTTAGGCCTCTGGTGTAAACACATAGAAGTGGGGTTTGAAAACCGGTCGGATGTGTTTTATTCAAGGGTCGCAGCCATAAGCGCTGAGCGTAGCTTACAGAAGAAGTCCATTTCAGGATTAAAATCAAGCAAGCGAGTAGCCTGATTTCAACGGTCTGGATCCATCCATATGATCATATCAACGGTTGGCGGGAAATTGCGAACAAAAAGGTGCGCCAAAGATAACACATAGATGGTGCCCATATTGTGTGTAGGGAAAGAATAGCAGCCATCCATCCAAAGGATGTGTGGCGCGAGATCTAGTCGTGTCGGCTTTTCGACAGTTGCGAGTTCAAAGGGTGGAGGTTTCATGTCATTGTACATCTCGAAACCCCGAACCCCGAAGCGTCGAAAGCGCCCAAAGGCGGGCCCACAATATCGAGGAGCAGTCTCATCCATCCATATAAAGGGGACACCTGGTGCGTGATTAGGCTCCTGCCTTCTCGCCCATTGTGATTTCAAGAAGCATGGATCAACCCCTTCATATCTGCGAACGCCGAAAACACCTTTGGGAGTAAGCATAGGGTCATAGCCCGTGGTCACTTGGAAGACAAAGAGAGCTGTGCATGAGGGGTCCTGTGTATCGATTTTTCCAAATAAGCCATGCCAAAGTCTTCAAAGAGACAGAGAAGTCTGTACACACTAGCTCGACACTTAATGGCTCGGCTACCCTCCTTACAGGAGCCATGCACAGTTAAGGTGGCGTGTGAAGAAGGATTTCAGTACGAATTTGACTAAAAAGACACCGTGCCCTGGGTGACTGGGCACGCCTCTGTTAGGCAAATTTTCCTGAGTATATAGGCTTGGTTTTTGTATTTTGTAAGCATCGATGGTAGAGCAAAGCTCCCGATTGTAAAGGTTTAGCATAGACTCTAGTTCTCTGGTTATGCATTGGTGTGTAAGATTTCTTGTTTAATGACAAACAGTCTTCCCACTCCATCTGGTTTTCATCTTATTCTAAGAGAGTTCGTGATCGACTGATTCGCATGGATTATGGCAATTATGTTGTGATAAAGGATTTATTGTGGCATTGTTGTTTTCTCTGATTTTCTGCGTTTGAATGTAAGAAGATCTCACGTTTAGATGCCTTCTTCTACAGTCTGTTAGGAACCTGATGTTTACGATAGACCTCTGCTTTTCTCTTATACAAGTCTTCCCCCCTACTCACCCTTACTACAACTCACTGTCTGAAGTTATCTAAGACCTCACTTGCCCATGCATGCCTGGCCTAGTTTCGGAGTTAGAACCACATCATTTTGAGTTAACTTCCATTTGATCACCCCATTAAACAAATCGTGACAATAAATTGATGGGCGTCGGGCTCTGCTCCTGCTGCAATCCAGGAGTGACTTCCGACGCTAACACTTGGGATTCAATCTGTAGGGTCTCTGCTTAACTATCCCGACATCTGGCTTCAAGGGGATGTTCATCTCTCCCATGGGCCCCTTAATGCCCTTCATATCAGTGAAATTGGTTGGGAACAAGTCCTGATAATCATGCAGTAGTTCTGTGATCTTATCAATGGTGGCATCATCCCAGTAATATCCAACATTATCAAGCTTAGGTGCTTGCTCTGTTCCAATATTAACTTTCTTGATTTTTATTGGTTGTCTAATGAAAGGTAGTTTGACTCCCAGTCCTTGTACATCTCTCTGGCCTTCTATTTATATGATGTTCACATTCCTAGGGTCATCCTCTTCATCAACATTGATATTGTAACATCCTTTCAATTTCTAAAGAGGCTCAGTCCATTCGTCCTCTTCTTGCTCAATAGGGGGGCTAGGTGCCCCCTCAAAGACTTTCTGTCTTACAACTTGTAGAGCTTGATCTACTGAAGAATACTGGCTTTCAAATGAAAATGTAGTTACAATTTTTTGAGTCATATCGTACCAATCTGTAGTAGTGAGGCGTAGTTTTGCTTGAAGATACCAATTGACAGGCGTTGTGTCTAGAGTGTTGATGAACTTATGCACTCACTATTCTTGAGTAATTCTGCTCCAAGCCTCCTCACAACCTCGCACATGGTCCTTCAGACAACTTTGACTTGTATATCGAACTTCACATCCTTATAATTGTTTTGAAAAGTGCACTGCCATCAAAGTGCAACATTGAATCCAGTCCATGATGTTCTTTTTATGTGTCCCCCACCATCTTGCTGGAGTTTCTTTCAAAGCCTCATCCAGTGCCAATAATATCTGTTGTACTGGTACAATTGATTCAAAATATGATAAGAATGTTTCTAAATTATTTAAACCATCAAATGTGGTTAGATTTCTTACTTTTGTGCCAATCCAACAAACTTATCTGGTCAATCTAGCACACCTCCACGCAGAGACTTCATACATTTTGTTCTGCCAATTATCCAGTGCTTCTTTTGATTCCAATGAGCATTCGCTGTCACTTCTCCATCTTAAATTCCCATATGTTGTAGGGTTAATTTAATCCTGCTATCTCGCTACCAATTTATATATATTCTCTATCTCATATGCGCGGTCTTCTTCTCTGATGGGTTATGTGTATATTCAACCTTCATGAGGATCCAGAGTTTCAATGACCCTAAGGCCATCACCTTCAAATGTCATTCTTCTTTTCTTTAAGTCAACAACAGTGGAATTGTTGAAATCCAAATCAATTCCTAACAACGTAGGATAAGGACATCTATCATCAACTATCTCAATCATCTCAAAGTCCACAAATGTTCTTACCCTGTCGATGTCCACATGGACATGCTCCAGTCTCCCAAAGGGGCTTACTGCCTACTGATTAGCCATCCTAAGCCTGATAGGGGAGTAAATTAACTTAGGTTTTCCCATCGGTTCCCAGGTATGCTTCATCATAACATTGACTTCTGATCCTAAGTCGAGGACCACATAATCTATATCATAATCTCCAATCTACGCATTAAGGTGTAGTTCCTTATTTGTCCTTCTCTTTTTGGATACTTGATGTACTGCTCTATTCAACAGAGGGTATACCTTCTCTGGTTCATACTGTCAGATGGCTCTTTCATCCTTAATCAAATCAATGAATGTATACAAGAAACTAACAAGCTTGCTTACCTCTTTTCCTTCTCCCGGTGATACAGACTGATCGAATGCCAGAGGCATTCTACATTCTCTCACTTCTGGTTGTGCCTTTGATGAAGAAGCCTGATTTCCTCCAAATTCTCTTCTTGCCTCTTCAAATATCTTATTTTCTTTCCTCAGATCGAACTCTAGTGTCTTCTCTGCAGTTCTTATGACCCCTGATTCATCTGTAGTCTTTGTTGGAGTCATCCTGTATTCTCCTGTAGCAGTGCCTCCTCTAGTGATAACATTGAATCTAGGATCCACTCCATGAGGTTCTACTTAAATTAATTGTACTTGTGGGTTTCCTCCTCATCTCTCCTGAAGTTTGGCTAACAATGTAGAACAATCTTCGATGACATGTTCAAATGAGTTGCAGTAGCTGCAAGTGGTACAAGGATTTTGAAAGTCCCTTGCCAAATTTCCTGGCTGTACATAGTTATAACAAATGATTTGACCTTGAACTCATACCATACCTCCTCCTTGTCCTCTTCCTCTGAATCCACCACGAGGGTGGAAGTTTCCTCTTCCCGAGGAGTTAAACTATGTATTAATTCGTTCTTGCCGTACTTCTCTTTGAATTCTATATGTGTCTCTTGATATTTCATGCAAGAGGTCATAAGCCCTACAATCTTTCTCATCATGCCCCATAGATTTACAAAATGTGCAGTAAAGGTTGGTAGGTGTCTGGACATATTTTTGCATGTAATATCATTCACCATGGTGATGTTGATTTCTACATACCTCTCACCAAGGTAGAGTAACCTGCTTCAAAGATCTCGGGGCTCCTGAAGCCAATTACTCATGAAATAGAGGACAATGGCCCTTGTCACGGCCCTCCGATTTGCATCTGATACACCAAATATATTCTCTTTTATCTTTTCCTTTATCCTTTTTCATATCTTCGACCTGCAGTGATAAGCTAGTTAGCTGAATGGAATTTTGACTCATACCTGAGCTGGATTCTCCCATAGGGGATGATTCTAGTTTCATGGTGATCTCCAACACCTCAGGTTGCGAAGGGACTCTGATGTGTGGTAAGAGGGAAAGAATGAACCATTATTTATTCTGTTCGTCTGGAATATGAAAACTCAAATGACCTGTTAGGGTCTTAAACCTCTAATCAAACTCCCAAATAGGTTCAAATACTCTCTGCTTGAATTATTTCATCTCTGTAATGCACTGCGACTCTGACTTGGGTTTCTTTAATTCAGAAATCAATGCAGTATTGATCTCTTTCAATGGTTTCACTTGTGCAACTCCTTGGAAGAACTTCATGTACCAACTCAGTGCACAATCTCTCAGAGTAGTACTAAACTGAGCTCTTTTAACTGCTTCGTTAATGACATTCTTAATACTCCATACAACTTTGCATAAGAACCAATGTTGATCAGGATCTTCAGATCCATCTCCCCTAAAGGTGGGTAACCTCATCTCATCTGCCATAGATCTTCCTAGGGTTCCTGATTGAGTATGCACTAAACCACATGTACCAATGCTCCGAGTGCTTTGATAACTTAGGTTACTCTGGTTACTTAATGTTGTTAAAACAACATGAGGCATAATAGTACTTACTTCAACAGTCTGCATATTTCCCGAAGTTTCTAACTCTTCTCGGCGAGGTTATTCAGTATTCCCTTCTTCTGCCCTAGCATACTCTGAATGTTCCTCATTCAATAACTCTTCTTCTTCTCCACTGTATAACCCTTCTTCTTGTGTTGGTGGTTCATGATTCTTCTCAAACAAGTTCACCATAGGAACTTTTCTAAAGGTTTTCCCACTACACGTATGTCCAACCTCTGTGTCGCTGTCACTATCTGAATTCTTGAACATTAGATTTTCGATCTGACCCAC
Organism: Picea mariana; assembly: GCA_032191745.1. Classification (NCBI taxonomy): domain Eukaryota; kingdom Viridiplantae; phylum Streptophyta; class Pinopsida; order Pinales; family Pinaceae; genus Picea; species Picea mariana. The sequence continues at coordinate 18,742 of JASDQU010437445.1, read as the reverse complement.
TACTGTATCTTCAAGATGTTCTTATCATGCAATAGAAACTTGATCTTCAACTTCAAGAAGTGTAAAAATTTTCCTCTCGGCCCCTTAAATAAACATCTCTCTACTTGGCTATATGACTCTACTCCGTCAATGGAAAACTCGGTGATGTACCCTCCAATGGTGCTATCAAACCAATGATCTAATTTTCTTGACACAATGTTATCAACTCTGTTAACATTCTTGATCAACACCGATGTCCAAAGCATAGGTGGTCTGAGTCTTATTTCAAATTGGGTATCTGCTAATTTGGCTAGCCACTCGTATAGCTCCTTATAAATTCCTCCAAAGAAAATCTCATGTATATCGGTAAAGATATATTTTCCCAACCAATCCTCTGTACTAATATTAGGGTTCTTGTTCTAGGCTTCTGTGAATTCCTTTTATTGTTCTTCTATCCACTTCTGAATCTCTGTCTTCGATGGAAACCACATTGACATTCCCTCAGGAATATCCTGGTCCCAAAAATGGAACCATTTGTTGGCATAGGGGTAGACCCAGGGTTCAACTCTAACAGCGCACCAACAAGCCCTAACTAATGTCCCTTTCAGCAACACCTACAAAGAAGATGTAGTCTCAACCGAAGTAGCAATAGGGGGTTGCATGACACAGGTGTCTTCAACCGGAGGAAATGCAAAGTGGATCGAGGGTAACTCACACACATAGACCTAGTAATTCTTTACCGACTTAATCCTACTTCACACAGTATATCTCAGATATAACAAAACAACACTATAACAACATATCAATTGACATAGAAAATAAACAAAAATCACACATAACGCCAAGATATACGTGGTTCACCCTCTCTGTAGGGCTACATCCACAGAACTGTGCTTTATAATATATTAGATGAAAGCATACAGTTCTATCTGCACTCTTAGCTTGCAGATCTCTCTTTATTTCTCTTCTTCTCTCCCCTCCCTGTGCACCCAGCTGAAGGGTTGATCTTCACACCCATATGAAGATCTTACAACACAAAATTCTCTCACAACATAATACTTCTCTCTCAACAACAACAACAATCACTCATCATAACATAATCAAGCCCATCCCAGGTCCTCTTGACCTTTATTTATACATTGCAATGAATCTCAGAAAACCTTAGGCCAAAACCTAGGTGTCAAAAACCTAAATACCAAAACCCTAGGTGTCTAAAACCCTAGGTCAACTTGACCCACATTTTCAGAGCTTCGCTAACATGTCTTTCCTTATTTCCTGCGAGGTGCTCCAAAGCATCCATTGGTGGATTTTTCTGCTTACTGATTTTTCCACAATCCATATTGCTTGCTGATCTGTCTTCCTCGATATTCTCATCCAACGACTTGGTTTCTTTTACTTCGCTCCATCTTTTCTTCTCTTTTGGACACTTCTACCCAATACCAGTCAATGTGCTTTCCGCGTAGTTCGTACTTCGCACTTCTTCTTTAACCTTTTCTTTTGTACAATGCACCAACAAGCCCTAACTACTAGCCCTTTTGGCAACACCTACAAAGCATATGCAGTCTCACCCGAAGTAGCAATAGAGGGTTGCAAGACACATGTGTCTACAACAAGAGGAAATGCAAAGTGGATCCAGTGAAACTCACACACACAGATCTAGTTAATCTTTACTGACTTAATCCTACTTAGCATAGTATATCTCAGATCTAACAAAACAACACTATAACAACATATCAAATGACAAAGATAATCAACAACAATCACACATAACGCCAAGATATACGTGGTTCACCCTCTCTCTAGGGATACATCCACAGAACTGCGCTTTATAATATATTAGATGAAAGCATACAGTTCTATATGTACTCAGCTTGTAGATCTCTCTTTCTTTCTCTTCTTCTCTCCCCTCCCTGCACACCTAGTTGCAGGGTTGATATTCACACCCATCTGAAGATATCACAACACAGACTTCTCTCACCACACAATACCTCTCTCTCAACAACAACAACAATCACTCATCATAACATAATTGAACCCATCCCAGGTCCTCTTGACCTTTATTTATACATTACAATGAATCTCATACAACCTTAGGTCGAAACCTAGGTGTCAAAACCCTAAATACCAAAACCTAAGGTGTCTAAAACCCTAGTTCAACTTGACCCCCATCTTCAGGGCTTCACCAGCCTGTCTTTCGTTCTTTCCCATGAGGTGCTCCAAAGCATCCATTGGTAGATTTTTCCGCTTAATGAGTTGTCCATGATCCATCTTTCTTTCTGATCTATCTTCCTCGATATCTCCATCCAATGACTTTCTTTATTTTACTTCACTCCGTCATTTCTGCTCTTTTGGCCACTTCGACCCAATCTTAGTCAATGTGCTTTCTGCATAGTTCTTACTTTGGGCTTCTTCCTTAACCTTTTCTTTCTTTCATGAACAAGGGCCAACACATGTAATATCCTATATTTTTTTTAGGAAATGTCACAAATATCAAGTAATAGTAGGTGCAATAGTAGCAACTGAGAAGTGTGATGCAGGAGCACAAATGAACTGGGCGATGTTCCTGGTAAACCAATTCTTGATGGATTGCACGGAGGCACAAGATAAGGGAAAAATTCCATTATGCATGACTATTGATATTGATTGCATTAGTGTCTTGGAGGGATCCACATGACACTCAATTTATGGGAGTTGTGAAGAAACCATGTTTAGCATCAAGATATGTGAACTTGTGGCATACCATGCACAAAGAAAGACAATTGGATAATAACATCACTTTCTATGTTTATAAGGAGATAATTCGACATAACATTCAGGATACACCACACATACTACTATAGGTAGTGGGAGAAATCAAGGATATTGTGCGTTTTAAAGTAGAAAGACACCATGTATATATCGAATCCAAGAGGGACCCGAATCAACAGTGGATGACGAATAGATACAAGTTGATATGAGATGAGGTTGGATAGATTATAAAAGACTGGGAGGAAGAATGGAAAACCATAGTACCAGAAACAGAGTAGCCACAAACACAACCGTCAGAGAACAACCCAGAAGAAGTAGAAGAATATGAAGGACAAGGAAATGGCACAAGAGACACATAAAAAATAGTACTATGCTCTAGAGAGAAGAGGAAAGAACATGATAAGGGGAAATATGTACCCCAATGAAAGAATAGGAAAGTAGTCACCCAGGCTTTGATAGAAGAGGACCTAGAGAAAATAGGAGATCAAGTAAAGGAAGTGATACATGAAGCATTTCAGCGTGTGATGTAGAAACACGAGGAGGTACACACATATGTGTAGGAACATATAGCTTCATTACATCATATTTTGGAAGAAACCAAGATGGTACTAGAGAAAAGGACAGAGGAAGAACAAACATAGAGTACAATGAATATTACAGAAGAAATATCGATGACATCTCACCCATAAAAAGTATCAACAACATGTTGAATGATAAAGATATCACTAGGGGATATAAAGTTTCCCTCGACAAAGATGCAGGAGAAATCACAAACATTATGATTTAGTCTTGTCGCAGTTGCATATAAATGTATTAAAGGGTGTTTAGACAAGTGTTACGCATGAGATAAATTACGTGCAGAGTCGATGATGATGGAGTTGACCAAAGTGACAAATAATAAGGCAACATTGTCGATATAATACAATAAAGTTATGATGAAGTGGGATGAGGACAAAAAAAGAAGAAAGACTACAATAGGCAATCCAGAAGGTTTATAGAGACATTCCGGAGGTCCCAATAGAAGTAGATGATCCATTAGAAGAGAAAGTGTCAAATATTCTCAAATCCATTTAGGGATTCCACATGAAGATAGTAGTCATAGAAGCACACAATACGCCAAGCACTCCACCTAAGGAAAGGGAGCAGAGGGAGAAGATAATGATGACAATGATGGAAAGTATCAGTAGTTTGGAGGAGGAGGGTGCCAAGTTTTATGACGAAAGCACACAAGTATGGACTCAACTAAAAAAAGATGCATAGTTGCAAGAAATAGAGTATAATTTGCAAACTACATAGGACAAGGTGCAAGAGACAATGAACACTCTGCTACCAGTAAAAAAAATGGTTGTATTTGTAGAGAATAGGAAGTTGTACTTAGACATAAACCAAATGAGAGTAGAACAATAGGCTCACGCAAAAAATATTGAGACGCTGCATGAGGAAGCGTTCTGGGTCACAAAGGAATTTGTAGTTGTGGAAGGCATAGTGAAGCAGGAAGTGCAAGAGAGTGCAGAGAAGCCAAAGACCCACATTACCGTAGAGACAACGAAAGAAATTTTATGGAAGGAAACACAAGTAAAGGAAAGGGTCGCTAATGCAAGAGAAATGTTACAAAAGTTCATTGCAACATCGAAGAAGGCCTAAAGTGGCTAAGGACAAGCCACAAGTGAGTTTTGGGGGCCTATTGGAGTAGGAAATTTTGGTACAAGTTTGGGAATCATGCAGGAGAAAACTGCACGACAAGTCGGCTAAGGATAAATGCATGTAGAAGAAAGAAAGGCAGTTAGCACATTTTCAGGGGTTAGTGCACGTTAAAGAAGGAAGTTAGTTATGCCTTTTGGTCCATTTTGTAATGAGCTAATCCCTAATGTAAATGTATAAATATGTAAGGGTTTTTATGTATAAGGTATCCCTTGAAGTGGGGATAAGTATGATCTTATGATGTGTGATAGGTGTGAGCAAAGCTAAGGGTGCACTGTATGCGCAACACACAAATTTTGTGGCAGAACTAAGATATCATGTATGAGCGTAGTGCACACCTTTTGTAATAGAGGATGTTGAATAATAATATAAGAATCCCATCATTGTGGATGTAACCCATATTGGGTGAACCGCATTAAAATATGGTGTCTTTGTTATATGCTTTGATGTGTTTGCTTACTGTTATGTTTATTGCATGCACTTAATGTAAGTTGGGTAATATGGATCTGTTATATGCTTTATGGTTCCGCACACATAATAAATGCTATAATTAAAGAGTGTTAAGTTGGATGGTTATGATGAATGCCTCCCTTCCCTTCATGAATGCGGAAACCTGGTTTCTGCAGTCCCCATAGGTACCTCGGGTGAGACTTCACCTGCTTGCGGGTGATGCCGAAAGGGCCATTATCTTTAGGGTTTTGTTGGTGAATTAATGTTGAACTCCAGGTCTTCCCATTGTGTTCCAACACCTGTTAATGTGATACTAGTTTATAGAGGATCTTTGGTGTAGCTAGGAGTTTTCATGGTTTTCTAATGCTTATATGTCTTGCTGATTTGATATATGTTAAGAAGGAATTGTTAAGAGTTTTAAAATAGATATTGAAGACAATAGCATAGACTTTACTGCTATCATAATTGTTGTTATAGAAGTAATTTTTAGATCTATTTTAAGCAAGATAAGATTTCCATAGAGGGATAAAACTTAGTGGTATAAGATTAATATCTTTTCTCTTGGAATTCCTTGGTGATTTGGGTTGTGAAGGAGTTAGTTATTGTTGATTGTTGCTATCGATTTATGTATAATTAGATCATTCCCAAGGATGAAAATTAAGGAAGCCTCCTTGTGAGGTAAAATTTAGGAAGTTGCATTAGTTTCCCTAGTTCATGTAATTTCTACTTTGTAGCAGAGATTTTGTCATTGAGATCACTCTTGGTGTAAGAGGGATTTGATATTTTAGTTGTGGTTTACCTGGGAGAGATTGTTGACTTTGTTGAGGTTGTTGGGTGTGAAACCTTAGGTTTTTTAAGATAAGCATTTGGAATCTATAAAAGGTTTTTTCAACTTCAGATATCCATGATTTTTGTACTAGAGGATTGTTTTAGGATGTGTAAGATGATTATTGATTATAGAGACTTTGATAGGTTGGAAAGGGATTCCAATTTTGTTCCATGGAAGCTTAGTCTTTAGATACTTATGAAGTGGATCTTTGGGGGCATGTTGTGAAAGTGATTCTAGAACCTACTGACCCAACACAATTGGTTGCTCATCAAAAGGGGTAAGCCAAGGATAAGAGATCCATTCTTTTTTAGTGAATGATTTTTTTACTCTCATATTGTAGAGAAGAAGACAACCAAGGACATGTTTGGATCTTTGGTTGAGTTTTTTCAAAACTATTGTGTTTCACGACAGACACTTTTGAGAAATTACCTTTCAACATTTCGTTAGATTAAGATAGATACCATGGTGAGCTACTTGACCAATATTATTAAGTTGATAGATCAATTGGATGATATTGAGACACATGTGGAGGATCAGGTGTTGGTTTCCATTGATTTCAATGAAAGTATTCCTTCTTGGATTCCATTTATTAAAGGGGTTTGTGCTCACGAGATTTTGTTGAAGTTCATAAATCTTGGATTGATCATGTGGAGGAAGAAATCAAGTCGCAAGCATGTTCAGAGAAACAATAGGAGGTATATGAGATTTCTCTTGTTGGGGGGACGAAGCAGGATAGAAAGAAAGGGAACAAAAAGAAATAAGGAGAATGAAATAAATACTTGATCAAGGTAAAATGCTTCAAGGGTCATTAGATGGGTCATGGTGACAACCAATGTTGGGAGAAGAAAGGGAAGGGCAAGAAGTATATTTAGGGTGAAAATATTGTAGGTACTATAGATGGATTGGATGGGTTATCATCATGGTTTGAGAGTGCTTACAACATGTTTGCTTGTTTATTTTCTAACACTATGTCTATTGTTGGATGACATGTGGATAATGGAGTTCTCAAACACATGGCATATCATAGGTCATTATTCGACATGTTTTAGGAGCAAGAGGGAGGTATGAGTGTGGATATGGGTGATGAGGATTCAAATCCATTGTCTTCCATATGTCTTTAGGTGATGTTATTAAGTTGAATGGTGTGTTGTTTCTTCTTGGTTTAAAGAAGAATATTATTTGACTTTCTTGTATTGATAAGATTCAATATAAATTTTCATTTGAAGTAAAAAAATACACTATCAATGATTGTAGTCTAGCTAGTTTGAGTATGTTGGCTAGATATGTGCTATATTGTGGCCTTTACAAGTTGCCTATTGATCCTGTGACACTTGTACATTCCAACGGGAAGCTTCATGTGCCTCCTAATATTGAGGAGGCTTATGTAGAGGATGCATGGTGAGATGTTGTGGAGATATTTGTGGAATCATTGATTGATTCTAGACTTGTAGATGATATGAGTGTTGTAGAGTACATGGATATGGTGATTGGATTCTCTCATGGAGAGGGAGTTGACCATGGTGTTTCTCTTAGTTCAGGAATATCTCAAATGAAATGATCTATAATGGATCATTATACAATTTGTCATGTATTTTGATATTTTATGGGTGAAAAAATTGGGGCTATTGGCTTGTAGGACCCATTCTATGGACATGTCCCACTTTGGTGATTTGGGTCCCATAACCTTCCAAAACCCATTTAAGGCCTTAAATAACCATTTTGTGGTCCAAAAATTATGAGCATAGCTCTTATTCTCTCAAAATTGTTCTATAGTTTGAGAGCTTTCCAACAACGTGAAGATCACCTCAATGAGAGTTTGTATGAAAAATTTATGCCTCCCACAAGTTAACCTATCCTATTGACCACCATGGCACTAAGTGGATTCCATGCCAACTTTCATTACTCACACATGTTGATCTAGTCATGTGTGGTCTTTCAAGAATATTATAGAGGGTCCAAAACCCTAACATTAATCGAGGGTTGAGGTGTGCAAAAATCCTAATCCTAACCCTAGATGATTATCTAGCTATGTTAAATACTAGGTTGTTGGAAATGGAAGGGGTTCCATTCTTATTGTATTGTTTATTGTTCCATAGTTGAGAATAACATCTATGAGTGGGATAATAAAGCATACCAAAGAAGGTAGAAGATCCTATTGCAACCATTTAGGCCACAATGTCCATGGAAACTCCATATTGAGCATACTTTCTTTATACTTTCATTTCATCATTGAGAAGAAACACACAAAGCATAGGCCTCACCTTCTAGATGTGATTTTCCTGTGTTGGGTTTTCCCAAGGTACATCTTGTATTCTTTGTGTGGTTCATGTTTTATTTTCTTAGCTTCTTTCATTTTAGTTTAATCTTATTTCAATTATTTTTGTGTTAAAACTAGTGATATTAAATTTACAATCTAAAGTAAAACTCTACATAGTAAAAGGTTGTAGAATATTATAATATCTATTATGATGCATTATTCTAGTGAAATATCCATGACAATTTCATAGCAGTTTCATTTAGGGTTTTTGTGGAAAGTTGTAAGATATAGGAATTAGTGTAAAGTTTAAAAACCCTAGCCATGACATATGAGTATAGCAATAATCCACACGATGAGTTAGAAGAGATAATTTCAAAGATGGAAGCATAAGTCACTGACATCTCTCTCAACATGGCCATTCTCGTGGCATCTCTAGATAACAAGTTTGGTTTTTTTAGAGAGTTTGGGGGCTCTAACTCAAATGTTGGATCATATGAGAAATATAGAAATAATGAAGACCCATAAGAGGATTAAAAAATGGCTATAGAAAGAGAGACCAATTTCCAGTGCCATTATTTATTCCCAATATTTGATTAAAGTGGAAGAAAAAGTGGACATCAAACCCTACCAATGTGATATTGACGATGTTAAGTTGAATCAATGGTTGCAATAGTTAGAAGTTTTGTTTTGTGTTCATAACATATAAGAAGAGCAATTTTTTTTTTTCTTGACTGAAGTTCGAGGGCCATGTTGAAACTTGGGGGGATAGTCACATGAAGAAACTTATGTTGGAGGGAGATCCCCTATTAATTAAGTGGGTGGTATTTAAAATCATCATTAAGTCTTAGTTCTACACTATTGGGTATGAAGAGGACCAACATATCTGTTGGCATTAGTTTCAATATAAGCAAGGGCATAGTATGCAAGAGTACATCATCAAGTTCATAAAAATGCCATTGTGTTGGGTATGTATCCCATGAACCCATATGTAATCAGGTATTTGGGTGGTCTACATAGTCATTTATGGAGGAAAGTGATTCTCTTTAATCCTAGGAAAATTGACGAGACCTATGTGTAAGCACAATATCTGGAGAATATGGGTAAGAATAAAGGACAACCAAGTGGTTCCAAGAAGAAATACCATCAATATGCTTCAAAATAGGAAAATAAGAAGTGGAAAGGAAAGGAAAAGAAGGCAACAACCATTTCACATCAATGCAAGGATCCAAAAAACTACTCTAATTGTTGCAATATCAATGGTCACATTGAAGATTGGTCATGAATCCAAAGAATTGCAAGAAGGATGCCAATGATCCAAAAAATCCTTATATTCTTATTAGTCTTTTAATACGTAAAAACATCTACTTGATGTTCGAAATAAAATGATCGCTTGATTGTATGCAACTTAGATGTGAAGAACTTATCTAACCAAATCCATTTTAATGATAAAATAACTTGCAAAATAATTGAGCTTGAAATGAACAACAATAATGAAATCACATCTAGCCAAGTTGGAAAAAGAGGCATCCATATATTTTACATAACTCTAACCATTATAGGCCAATGGGAGGTCACCACATGGTGACATCTCATTGGCTGAACCTTGCCACTTGTCAACCTGTAATTGGACCACTTGGATGGTACCTTGCTTAGTCAGATTCCAATAATAATGTGCCACATGTCACCCTTGTAGTAGTGACACATGAAACCCTTCTAACATCATCACCTGTCATGCTGACATCATATTTGACTTTAAACTTTGTCTTTTTATCAGGTTTGACTGAAGTTTGACCGCTCATAACTTTTGCAAACAAACTCCGTTCAGGTTGAAATTTATGCCGTTGGAAATATATCACCAAGATCTACGCATTGATGGTGGTTTCAAGAGAATTTGGGACGATCAAATTTTGAGCATTACTGAACCACTCGAGACCTCTATGGATGTTCCAAATATTTCTGGACCTCTGTGAGCATTCCCGGATCCTCTTGGATCATCCAAGAAAAAGAATATTCTAACCATGGATTCAATAAACTAGGTAGAGAGAAACTTAGATGTAGATGAAAATATTGTTTGCACTAGAATGTAGAGGGAGGTGAATATTAATAGACTCCATCCCAAGGAAGAGAAGGAGATGCTTAAACTCTTCCATATTAAGATCCAGGTCAATAAGACAAAGGTGGTTGATCTATTTGATTATGGTTCACATCTAGCCTCATAGAAAAATATCTGATAACAAATATTGTTTTGGAATTTCATGACCATGTTCACCCATATCCATTTGGATGGGTAAATAAGGATGTAGAGCTCAAGGTCACTAAGAAATGTAATATAAAATTCTATATAAGTGAAAACTATATTGATTAATTGGAGGTAAATTTAGTACCACTTGATGTGTGTGGCATTGTCTTTGGAAGCCCCTACATGTATATGAGGGATGCAATATTCATGAGGAGATAAAAATAGTACCACCTTGTAACATCCTATTTTCTCCAGTCTGTAAATATAATTATATGGGCCAAGGAACTATGGAAAACTTAAAAGTGTGAATGTTTGATTTGATGGACCTTTCTACAAAAGGGTCGATGAATGTAAATTTTGTTATTCTAATAGAAAATGGTTACGTGTGGCATGACTGTTGAAAGAGGGGATGTGCTAAGAGAAAAACCACGAATGATATGAAAAGATGGCGGAGGGGACCATGAATGGTTACGTTAACCTCCACTGAACCAGTACCATGCTGGAATTAATTGCTCAGATCAAGACAAAACTTTGACCGAGGAATGAATTTCAGTCGGGCTGGTAGATGGGAAGACCTCCTCAAGAGTTAATGAGGGGATGGGGTAGACCACCCATCTGTAAGGCTTCCATAACTAACCAAAGACTGGGAATTCGAGCCACAAAGAATCTTATGGAGGAAGACAAGAAAGGAAGTGGGGTGGGCAGATGGAAGACCTATGAAAAATGCAGAGACGAGAGTGGAAGCTCTCGAGTCCAAGGGAGGACTGAAAGAGAAACAATGAGTTCTGACCACAGAAAAGAGAGATTGAGCCAGGAGAAGGAGAGTAACCTTCGTTCTTATCTATTTCTGTATTGGGAGAGGGAGAGTAACCTTCGTCCCTAACTTCCGTTGAGCTGGAAGTAAGAGATTGAATATCAAAGCATCGTGGCTTAATCTCAGGGGTGGCCAGTGATAAATCCATTGGGAGTGACTGAGCCTATGGTTGGGAGGAAACGAGCACCCCTTTCAGTAGTCGCATCATGCCCTATGATTTTGATAAGTGTTTTCTTGCCTTTTCCTTTGAATTGTAATTAATGGATGCATGCGAGTATTTATATGTCTATAAATGGTTTTTTTCTATATTAAATGATTAAGTTATGAGCATGCATTTGTTCCCTTGAGAACCTATACTTTTGCTTGTTTCTTCCAAATGCTCCAGTTTAATCACTCGAAGGCACTTTCCCCAGAGAATTACATCACCGTTCTAAGAGTCGAGGAAAGCCTCTTGGCATAGATTCCATTTTGGTAACCTCACAAGTTACCTTGCGTTGATTTAAATATTAAAGCTCTATGAGTTGGGAAGGTGTTTCCTTCAGACTAGTAGTCTAGGAGACTTTGAACTCGCGCCTAAGTCCTTAACGAAAAACCTGACTAAGAGAGGGGATCATAGCCCAAGAGTTATCTGAAGATCCATGTAACTTGGGTCTAGGAACCTTGGAGCTCAAATCTCTAAGATGTCAAATTATACGATAGTCAATTCGAACCCCACAATCACTATGAACCGTTGATCTATGAATGAATATTGAGGGTGGGAAATCATTGTGGAGTGTGAAGGTGAAAGTAGTGGACATGTTGTTTCCTAGCCCACAATTCACCATTGTTGTTGATCTTGTTGGGTTGGAAGATCAACGAATCCGGTTCAACCAGGTTGGATCAGTACTTCCATATTGCGGAGGTTGAGCTCTCTGATAAAGAGCATGCACGTTGGGACCCCACAATTGTTGTGAACCATCAATCGACTGACACCTCAGTATCGTTTGAATCATGACCTCCATACCCTGAATAGTTGCAAGATGGGTGGTCGTGAGCCCTTTTGGAAATCCGTGGAGTAACAGGGTCCCTCGGTACCATCAGTCTGAGAGAATCAAAAATCTCAGAAGAGATAACATTTTCAAGAGCAAAGGCGAGACCCAAGATAGCCAGACTCATAGGAGGAATGAAGGCTGAGGCCTTTGAACATTTACCAAACTATTCCAAGTCAAAAGAAGTCAAAATATTAGGAGGAGGAGCGACAAAAACCATCAGATCGGTTGCGGGGAGAAGCCTGGACTGTTAGATCAACGTCCAGGGAAGCAAAGTCGAAGCGCTGGGAAGGAACAAATCCTAACCGTCAGATCTGAGCACAAAGGGATGTTATTCATCTGATCTAAGGGAAAGTGCAAGAGTTTTAATGTTTGTATGCACATAAGGGTTGATTGGCCAAGGTCCCGAAGTCCCGAAGTGAATTGGGATCATTCATCACCAAGAGGGACAAGTGGCACAAGATATACAACTCTTGAGTGAGAGCTTGTGGTCAAGGAGAGAGAGGAATCACCGAAGACCCGAAGTAGATCCTGACCATTGATAGCCTGGAGACACGTGTCAGAAGATCATTAACTCTAGATAAATCACTTCAAGAGTTTCAGTTGAGAGTTGAAACTCTCTAATCCTAGAGAGTCAGAGAGCCGAAGTGAATCTCAACTATCAGATCAAAAGGGACATGTGGTAGAGATCCATTGTCCTCGGGTGAAAGAAACCCGAAGACCCGAAGAGAATATGGATCGTTAGATCTAGAGGGCACATGGCGAACGATTGCAAACTCCGAGAGAATGCGATGGATAAGAGTTTGAAATTGCCAAAGCCCGAACAACCAAAGTAGCTGGGAGACATCGATCTGAAGGATGACACATGTCATTAGATCGTGAACTACAGATAAAACATTCCAAAGGAAAAAAAGAAAGGAGGATTTGAAGTTTGAGATGTTTGAAGGCCGAAGTCCCGAAGTGGACACAAGACATCGATTTAAGGTGGACGTGTGGCACCAAATCTATCACTCTGGGTATGGAATACTCCAGAGGAAAGTAGAGGGTGAAAGCACCAGAGTCCTGAAGTGGAATCTCAACTATTGATCGAGAAGGGAGATGAAGGCCATTGATCCGGTCTTGATTGAAAAGCACTAAAGAACTGAAGTAGGTCTTGGCCATTGATCTCCAAGAGGGGTATGTGTCAATGGATCGATGTCTCTAGGTAAATCACACTTGGGTTTTAGTTAAGAATTGAGACTGCCAAACTCCAAAGACCTGAAGTGAATCTGGACCATCTGATATAGAAGAGACATGGCGTAAATATATGGACTCCGGCTAAAGTCTCAAAGTAATTAATAGCCACCAAATTAAGGGGGACATGGCAGGAATCTGTGGGTTTTGGGTAAAGACCCAAAGTAGGCCTCGATTGTCTGATTCAAGTGGACACGTGACAAAAATCCGCATGCTTCGAGGGGTTTAAAAGTTGAGACTTGAGACTCCTGAAGTCTGGAATCATGAAGCGATCAATGCCATTGACTAAAGACGATGCATGGCAGGAGATCTGCCACTATAGGAGAAGGAAAGGGTTGAGAGTTGAAACTACCAAAACCTGAATCACGAAATAAATCACAACCCTTGATTTAGAAAGGTTATTTCTTATCTGTAGATTCGGAAAGGATAGATCTGATCCATCAAATTTAGAAGCATCGTCAAGGTCATGAGATCGACGGTCTTGTCGTATTGCGGGGATCGAAGGTGTGTGAACTTTAAAAAGTTGAGGGCGGGCTGCAATCTAGACCATGGTTTTGGAGAAAGGACACGTGGAGGTACAAGGTGAATTGTATGGTGAAAAATACTTTGGTTTCAAACAACCCTTGGCCATGCCTCTAATTGTGTGGTTACGTAAGGCCATCGCCCAAGTTCATATCAAGGAAGGGGCTTATTAGAAAAGGATCTAGCGCTCAGACTCTGAGATTTCGCAGGCGCTAAGAGGAGGGTTGCGGGTAACTTTAGACCTACACCAGGAAGTCGAAAAGGTCTGCGTCTAATTACAGAATGAGACCATCAAGGCCTCAGAGAGTCGTTTGGCTCCAGAATCAGAGATCCTTGACCAGGAGGTCAGACTGGTTTCCCGACCTTCCAAATTAGAAACCATGGATGGAGAATTTGTCCTTTAAGAAAAGAGAAAATTTTTATGCCTCATTGTGGGTGTGTTAAAAATTGGTATCAGAGCATGGTTACAACACTTGGCTTGCTTGGGATCATGTATGAGTCACGTAAGGAGGTATCGTTATCTGCATTTACTCCTTGAGGAGAAGGATTGCAGAATCAACCTGTGATTTTGGGAATTCTTGTTGAATTTCAGCAGAAGAATTTCTTTAGACCTTTGTCAAAGTGATAACTACTCTTACTGGAGTAGGGATATGCTAATTACAATTTATAATAAGACTTGAATGTGGATAGCTGAAGGTGGTAGGGTTTTGTCAAGCGCAGCTAAAGCCTGAAGGACGGATGACCTGGTGTTCGTAACACTACTTCTAAGCATGATCAGTTGGAACCTTAGGCACTGATGATTGATGATTATATAATGGTTAATACCTTTGTGGGATTAAAGGAATCTGATAGGAGCAGGTAAGATCCTTGGAAGTTATAGTTACTGCTTTACATTAAACTCAGAGTATATAACTCCTCATGACTAGAGAAAGGTGATATGGGTAAAACCCTATGGAAGCTGAGGCAAGGAGGTTTTCTTGCTAGACATTGTCGCATAAAGAGGAAAGTGTGGTTGGTTATTTCCATGAGAGAAGGAAAAATCAATATGAGATATGACTATGAGATTAGTCATGTAAGGTATTGAAAATCTCAAACTAAAGGACACAGATGATGAAATTAAACTATCAAATGAATGCATGAAGTAAAAAGGTGCAAGAGATGCACCTACGTATACACGAATGTGTATACATGATCATAAGGATGATTGGAAGATCCTTGGGAAAAGGATATAGAAGCTTGATATGTCCATGTGTGAATGACATGGAAAAGGCACAAACAATAAGCTAGCATGATGAATACTTAACTATGTTTAATTATGATTGAGCGCATGGGTTTAATGCATTGTGAAGCTTCTTAATATAAAGCATTATATAAATACCAGTTAGGTATGAATGATATTAAATGTGAAAGTGATGCACATGCATGATGAAAGAGTATAGTTGTAGGCACCATATGGTTGCCCTGATGAGTGAAATATAAAGAAAGAATTGCTCTTATCTAGATTAAATGAATACTATGGATGCATGGCTGACTCTATTATGAAGATTCATGAAATTTTTGTTCCAAATAATAGATTGAGGGGAATGTATTCCCTTTTCCTCAGGGAATACTAATATAAATAGATGAAAGAGTAAAAGAGAAAAGGTGCTCTGATTGTCATGATAAGAGGCAAATGATTATGCCTTTGAGAATCACATGAGAATGATTGTGAACGATCAAGAGTTCACTGATTTTAAAGTAGAAATGTATGTGGTTAAGTACATCATGGATGTAAGTAAACAAAACCAGAATATGTGTGGATACATAATCTGGATGCATGACAAAAAAAATAAAAATGCATGTTTATATTTCTTAGAAAATGCTTAGTAACAAGCTGAAGCTAATTCAAGGTTGAGGCCATCACAGATAGTGATGGATATGAAATAAGGAAGTTGCAAGCTGAAGGAGTTCCTTGTGGAGGAATTGTGTGAATACTCTGTCAGGAAAAAAAAGTCACAACCTTAGTAACTACTGAGAAACTGAACAATGAGCTACAAGCTTATATATATATATATATATATATATATATATATATATATATATAAGAATCTTGGATTACATTTTGAAAGCATCATGTAATGAATAGAATACTAATGAATGAATAAAGGAGTATGTTTGATTGAATAGGATTGGTTGAATCCATGTTAAGAAAAGGCAGTGAGGTCTTTATAGGTAACTTAGCTGGGCTGAAAAATCCCAAGTGGTGTAGAAAGAATTGGAAGAAGGGGAGATCCCCTAACTCCTTTATTTCTATGTGTTATGTTTCCTCTGGAATGAGAAAGTTGATTTAATGATAAAGGTAAATGTCTTGACACCATATTGATGATGATTTTATTACTGAAGAAACAATTGAGAATTGTCTGTATTGCAGTCATGGAAACCCTTGAAGATAATGTGATGAAGTGCATAAAGATATGCTAGGACATTGTGAATAAGTTTTAGGGATTTGGATGTTATGATACATGCATTTTAATTGAAATTACAAATAATTATGCATCTTGTTTATAGAAAGTAATTGGAACTACAGTTACCAATAATGGGCAACCTCAAGCAGAGGGTGACCATGGGAAGGCTGCAGTCGAAAGATTATTGACAGGACTGTGAAAATCCTGCTAAAGCACCGCTGATGAGGTAAAGATCAGAAAGAGGGTGCTAGAAGCCAAGAAAATGTATAAAATTTTTATGCTTATGTGGCTCAAGGTATGAATAGATAGGGGTGAGAATCCCTTCTCAATTTTTTTTTTCCCATGTTATGTACAGAATTTTGAAAGGGCAGTTGTATGCCCTGGATACCCAAGTAGGGTATGACTCGGGAAGGAGAACCCAAATGTTGGAGGTGTGAACCTTTGGCAGTGAAGACTAATTGTATGATGCAGTAACATTTGAACCAAATGATCTATGTCAAATCAAAAGGTCAAAAAACCTTACTAATAAATCATAGAAATCCCTTCGATCAACTACAGATCGAGATCATGAGGATTGCGAAAGAAAACCCTGATCGAATCGGGTTAATCAAGAACCTGACAGAGGAGATGAACGCGAGACATTCATCATAAGGAAATCGATCTCATTCATTAGATTGACTTCAATATCCACTAGAGTTAATGGATGAGATGCCAGTCGTTCGATAAGATTGACGACTCATATTCACTACGGAGTGTGAATATGGAATTAACGAGCTTGCTAGTTCATAGCCCACAATCAACCTACATCGTTGATCTTGTCAGGGTGGATGATCAACAACCATGATTAAAAGAGTTGGGCAAACACCTTTCAGATTTTGGAGATTGAAATCTTCGATAAAGAGCGATCTAGTTGAGGTTCCAAAATCCCTTGCAGCTGTTGGATCTCGGGAAAGACATATCTTCACCATTGCATTGAAGACAAGAGGTTTAGCCAGGATCATAACACCTGGACATGGGAGTCGAAAGGGTAGCACCTGAAAATAATAGAGCTAAGGTCACAACTCTCGATCGCATGGAGAGAAGACAGAGTTCCTCTGGGCTAGTCAAGGAAGATAGAGTCTAACACTCTGCGTTAGACTGTGGTCATTGTTGAGCACTCAACACACCCTAAAAAGTTTATGTACATTTATACTTTTGGGGTACCACTTGCACTGTCTGTTTCCACTTCAGTATGAAACTGCTGCGTATGCTTATCTTTTATATTTTCACGTTTGAATTGTTTAAAGTCTACTTGAACATATAAAGAATCATCTTAACTTTAAAAGGGACTTAAAACCTACTTAAGAAATCGACAGTCTAAATTTTTCCCCAACATGCTCAGGAAATTCGGCATCGGGAAAGATTAAAAGTGACGAAAATTGCTTGAGAAGTTAAAAACAACCGAGTGTCAATCTTCACTGGCGTCAGCATAAGAAGGTTTCCCATCTCCATGAATACACTCCACTAAAGATATGGTCGAAGACCGATCCATTCGGATTCGGCAGAAAAATGAAAGAGTAATCATTGCACAAAGAGGGGACTGGTATCACCGATAGCTGACTCCTGAAATGATTTTGACGTCAGGGATTCACAAAAATGATAATTCACGAAGAAAACTACGCATTAATTTTTCGTTTGAATGCCAATCCCTGATGCCATCCTAACATTGGTAGTCACAGTATCTAGCTCTTTTAGCGCTTTCAATGTGAGTGAAGTCCCCAAGTGAAATCCTTACCCACTAGCTGAGTTTTAGATTTTATGTTTTAAATTTTTTTATTAATCTCGAGTCAATAATGCCACGTTAACATCAATCGACTTCAAATTTTTTAAAAGGAACGTATCAATGAACTCACAAAGCAACTCAGAACAATGATAATTATAAAAGATCATAATTTGCAAGAAACTTAGATAAAAGGAAAAACATGGTAGATTTACATACGAAGAGGGAACACGATACATTCAAAACACTTTCAAATTACATGTATAATTAAAGACCCCGCCAAGCTCAGGTTACATACAAATAAACACCATCGACGTCTTGAATAATTGACCCAGTTATAGTGAGAATATGAAAAAACTTACAACAAAAAAGATAAAACTATCAAGCATTACTTCAGAGAATGCAAAGCAAGAGCCTGCCCATTATGTATCTCCTGTGCACGGATCTTCTCCCAGACTACTCCTCGTGCCTTGCAATGTTTTCTTTTTTCTCCTTCCCCGTCATCCTCTACACCTTGTGCAGTTGCACAATCGTATCTTGTGCTTCCCGAAGCCATCTCGTTAGCAAATTTGTGCTTCCTTCGTGACCCTGTGGCGTCGATAGCTCCTAGTTCTTCACTGCCAATTGTCTCCGCAATTCTCTATTTTTTTGATAAAGTTAGGCTATGACAAGTTGGGCCCTCTCTAGCTCCAGGATGGAACTCCCAATAGGAAAAACTGGTGTCTTTTCCTTTCCCTTT